>VZRS01012618.1:1066301-1113501 GCA_013398055.1 Ifrita kowaldi
AAAAAAAAACCAAAAGGAGAACTCCTAATACCCCAGCAGCTGGTCACCTAAAAACCGGTGAGCCTCCAGCTCCTCTTGCCGTGTGCCAGCCCCAGACGGTGGAAGGACCCTGGACGAGTCCCCTGTCTTGTACGGAAAATCATGCTATGAGAAGCCAGTGTCCATAANTGTCTCTCATTCCTTTCATTTTGATGTTCTCTGACTGTTTGAGGGAGAAGGTTGGGTTCGGTTCTGTTTGTTTGTTTTTCCTTTAGTGAAAACATTTATTGTTTGTGTAGACAGTGTTACAGAACACATTGTCAGAAGTGGTACATTAATTGTTTGGCAATAACTTACGAAGTAAATATGAACCTCTTAATTGTGAGGCCGAGATGAGGTATTTGCTTACCACTGTCTTCCGGGTCCAGATGGAGCAGCAATGAGGACTGGGACAAATGTTTAACTCCAAATTATAGAAACTCCCATGTTTTATCTGCTTATGGTGTAGGGGCGTCTGAGATCTGCTGCCTGAATGGAAGAACTTGTGATGTCGAAGCTGTGTTAACAATGTTGAGTCATGAGAGAAATTGCTTGTCAGCACTGTCCCTGTGGTTGCTTCCAACCCTGCTCCAACAGGTCCTCTGTAAGAGCAGCACCCTCTCTGAGCCCAGGTGGAGAGTTGTGACCAAGCTGGAGCTGGCAGCAGCAGCTGTGGGGTTACAGACATCTCCTGTGTAACTTGGATGGGGCTTTGTCAGGGACTGGGGGTTTCTTGTGTGGAAGAGGCTGGGACTCATTCTTCAAGGGAAATGTGTTTTACTGTGAACTGGAAGTAGGGAGCATCCTCCTGTTTTATATGATTATAGTTATTCTAAGGAACTTTTCTGTTAAGTATAAAAAGACTTACAGAGGTCAAAACATAGATGGGGGGCTAGGGTGAGGATTCTGGGGAAGTTTTTATTTTTTTCCTGTAGTTACAATAAGTACCATGAAATGAAACCCAGCACTGAGCAGCCTTTTGTGTAATGCAGAGCTGTACCCCCAAGTGATTGAAAGCTCCAGGTTGCATGTATGACTGGGATATAAAATGATACCTTTATAACTCAAAGTGGTCTTAGCCATCAAAATTGCAGAAAACTTTCCTGTGCCAAGGATAACAACTGACTTTTCCAAATGGCCCTTCCTGAAGTACGATGTTATTTGGATCATGATGAGGCTGTCTAGCATAAAACTGTAGACAGCTTGCACAGTGGTACTTTGTAGACTTAAATTACAGTAGCCACACCTGATTTGCCTTTTTTCCTGATGTAAAAAGGGCTATTTTTTGAAAATTCATACAGTTGAAAGTGGTAATTTAGATAGAAGAGCTGTTTCAGGAAGTCTTTGGAGTAGGCTAAATATTGGACTGACCTTTGCAGAGTTCACTGGTCTGTTGGAATCTGAAAATTTACGTAAAGAAATATACGTGTGGCTCTGGCAAGCGAGGATTGTGCGTAACAGATCTTGATTTAACCTCCTCTCTTCTCCCTCCTTCCAGTACTCCTTTTGATTATTTGTGGAAGGTGGAAACAGTTTTCTGGATGAGGAAAGTCTTCCTGTGTGGTCAGTTTGTTCTTGTGGCTAAGCTGCAACTTTCTTGCTTTGTCAGCTGTCTCATACATATATTTACGTGCATTGTTATAGTTATATGTTTACATCTTGTTCTGATATTTGCTGATTTTACTTCTTCTGCAAAAACATTGTACTCATACTTTCCTTTGGCAATTTTTGTGGTACTACAGCAAAACTTGAATCTACTCTCTACAGTAAACTGAAGTCTTTTGTAAGGCGATAAACTATGAAGACAGTTAAAGACAATACAATTTCTTTAATTAGTTCAGCAAATGGGTTTTATATTTTTTTCTCATTCTCAAACATCTTTTAAACAAATTGATCGTTTGGCCCTTGCAAGTGCAGTATGGCTACTTCTTGCACCTCACTGAATACCCCATTTGTTATTGGTGCTGGGGTTTATTGTTAACTAATGGCCAGTGCCTCCAGGTACTGTGGTGGGGCTGTGCTGCTGGAGCAAAGTTGTCTGCAGTTTACTTGTGAAACAAATCTGAAAGAACTGAAATAGCACAAAATATTATAAAATGTTATCATATATTGCAGCAACTACAGTACTTGTGCTCTGTTTTGAAAATTAACATAATTAAAGCAGTGCTTCCTTCTGCATGGAAGGTTAGTTACAGGAAGATAGGAAGGTTAGTTTTGTCTAATTTACATTAGCTCCAGCAAAGCTTGGATTACAGGTGTGTGTATTACAATGTGCTTAATCAGATCTAATTGTAAGCTGCTCCCAAAAGGATTTTAGTCCCACCTTGGCCATGGCCACATCTTGACTCGTTACGTCTTTGGATCACACCTACTGATTGTGCAGCTGCTGGCCTGAATGAAAACTCGCTTCACAAAAATGGGGCTGCGATGATTTTTCCAGTACTTTCTTCTTCTGTCCATTAATAAGTTTTAATATCAAAATGCAAGCTAATTGTAGTGGCAATTATTTGAAAAAGCAGTGTTCGTTGGCAAAGCTCTTAATGCCACTGAAGTCAGAGGTGGGCAAACTGGATACAATTTGCAGTGGAGCCTGTTAGACTTTTCTTGCCTCAAGCTTTCTATTTTCAGACCAACATAGGCAGATCCTGTCATAAGATGGAGTCCCTCAGATTTAATTGTCAAGAAGGGATAAAAGTAATAATTGTTTTAAGAAATAGAACCAAAGCTGTGCCTTGGCTCAGCAGTTTGCTGGGGCTGATCTGCAGTAGGATGCCAGTGTTCTAGAAGAAGTTGGCTGATCTGATACAGCTCAATTAAAATAAACGTGACGCAATTAAAATACAAAATCAAGTAAAACATTTGCTACTAACAAGCTCTGTGTCTTGATATCAAATGTGTGTTTCCACGTATTTTTGTTCAGTTTAACTCATTGAAATGATACTTCTTCAGTCAGGGTCCCGTATTGCAGACATCATTATACAGATGTTCTTCTCACATTTTCATAAACCTTGTGGTACAATTTCAAAATCTTGCTCCTAGAGAGGATTTCCTTGGCTGGTGGTTATGTAAGTCCAAACTTATATTTGGCAGCAAAAGCATGCCCTGCTTTTCATGACTGCTTGTTTTTTCTTTCTTTGAGAAGGAAAGAGAAAGAAAGGAGGGAAGGTTCCCAGATTTTTTTTCGTTTGTCAAGTTTAGACAAAAACTCCTAACCCAATCTAAATCAACCAACCAACCAACCCTCCTCAATAACATAAGGAACCTCAAAAATGTATTTTTCGTGTGTTTGTTTAGTTACGAGATGAAAATTACGTATCCGGGCTCCCATTCAGCATGAAATTAAAAAGGCAGTGTTTTCTGTGACAACAATGTCAAAGACAATCAGTATGATTTTTGGATATTTACTTTGGTTCAGGTTACTTCATACTCAGATATCTGTGTCCAGTACAACTTATTTGAAGCTGTACTGATTAATTTTTCTCCATTAACCACTGATTGCAAATTTTGCTCCCAAATACCCTGTTTACTGTGGTTCCACCCGAGCGCTGGGGACATTAGGAGCTGAAAATACTTATGAGGTACATGGACACTATCTTGTGTTGATTTGGAATGATGCTCCTTTGAAGGAGTAAAGTATTGTTATGCTTCCATGCAGGGACTGGAAGTTGTGCTCCCATTCATGCGAGGAAATGAGTGCTCCAAGCTGAATGTGAAATCTGGAAATCTTCCAGTGGCTGTAATTCCTAAACACTATGAAACATGTAATTCTTTGTTCTGTTGGCAAACAGTCAGGTGAACCAAAGGAGTAACTCAGAGAATGTTTTTAACAGAAAATATTTTTTTTCAAGGCTGTGTCTCCTGATGCCTTACTGGATACTTCAATTTCTTCTCAAAGTGAACTCAGAGGAGTGTTCACTCTTAGCAGTTTAGTTGAGAGCTTAGAATTTGGTTTTGCAGGGAGAATTTTAGCCAAGCAGCTTTCTGGAAAGGTTCGAAGAGGGAATTGGGATTTTAAATTGTATATGTAGAAATATATGTGTATATATATGGTATTTAATAGTGTGAAAATGTTGTTGTGGGACCTCTGCCTGGTAAACAGCGGAATTGTTCTCTGGTTACAGTTTGAGATGCCTGTCTGAGCCCTAACAGAGTTTGTGTAGGAAAGTCTGGTTTTAGTGGGACGTTTCATATTACTCTTTTCTCTTTTTTTTGTTTTGTTTCACTTTAGACTTGTTTTAAGTTTATTTTCTGACATAACCCGTGTTTTCATGAATTACTCATACTTAGCAGACCTTATCTGCTCGTGACAGCGAGATGAAATTGTAAACTTACTTTAGAAAACAAGCTATTCCTTTAATGTAAGCGAAGCCATAACAAATTGCTTGCTTTTCCTATGAATCTCACTAAAGAATGGAATAGTGTTGAGAGCTGTTTACAGCTGTGGGTACCATTACTTCATGCTTAAAATTATACATTTAGCTGTTACACTCAGATTTAACTTTGGTTTGGCAGCAAGCCTAATGGGGGCTCTTAATATGTATATATCTTACACACATAAGGCAGTTGAAAGAGGCTTTTTAGTCATACCCTTGACCTGGAATCCAGTAAGAAAAAAAGTAGTAAAGTAGTATTGGTTTTACCTATGATGTGAGTCTATCCCCCCAGCTAAAATGAGTATTTGTGCGATTAACTGTTAATTGATCATCATGTCCATGGCAGTGATCTTCTTTCATGTGCCCTTGGACTGTGCTCTGGAGTCCTTGAGTTTGATTTGTGTGTCTTAATAAAAAATTCTACAGTGGTAGCTCACAAATTCCAGATACTGTAGCATCAGAAATTAATTGCTCTTAGCAATAAATTGCCCTGATCACTGAGTTACCTCACACTCTTTTTAAGGAATAAAATAGTAGAATGTTTTAAAAGCTTACAAAGCCGGTAGATTCAGGAAAATGTTGTCCTCATGAGTGGCACATTCTTGCATGATGCAAAAAAACCACAGGCATGGGGTCAGTGCAGCAGTGTAAAGGTGAATGTTGTTTTCTGTGTGGCGTTGATAGCTCCAAAAACCTGGTGTGGGGCAGGGGAAGTGCAAAAATACTCTGCAACTTGGCTTGAGTTTACCAACTATGATTTCTTGACTTTTTCTGTTGCTAAGACACTGACTGAATAAACACACTAAAAGAGCTTTGAAGTACATGAAACCCTTGGAGGGAGAGGAGTGGAAACTTTCTCCATCCTTGATTTTGACATTGAACACTAGGCTTCCAGCAGAAGTTGATTGTTCGGATTTGGTTTGGTGGTTTTTTTGTGTTTTGTTGGGGTTTTTTTCTGTTTCCCTTTGTAAAGGATTGACCGTCAGTTGAGATGGGACCCTCACACTTAATGTGTGCCCTCAGCAAGTTCTGAAAATGAATGATGAGCAATAGAGCAGAGAGGGAGATGCTCTGTCCTCACTCTTCCAGTGCTATTACCTACCTATGAGGAATTTTCTTTCAAAGAGAATTGGGATGCGTATTTTGTTAGGCATGGATTATTGTCATTTGCCTTGTGAGGGGACAGTGGACATGTGATTGTAAGGGTGGTATTTGAAATGCAGGTGAAGAATACCATATTGATTGGGTAAGTAGTCATGGCTTTTAATGTGGGCTGAAGAGTATTTGAAATTTTGTGGTCACTTCTCAAGCAGGCACATCTTTCAGAAAATGAAATATGCGAGTGGATTCATGTGATGCCTTAGCTCTCAAGGCTTCACATGTATGGATCCATTTTACCCCAGATGTGGCCAGTATGAAAAGCTCCCTATGAGTTTTGAAAATGACTTTTTCTATAGGAGAAAAATTGTGGACTAAAACTGTAGTCAGAAAGACTTATATTACATGTCAAGAAGGTCCCCTAATTTCATCAGTTAGTATTTTAACTAACAGATGAGGTAAACATCTGTCATGACTGATTGTCTTTCCCCAGAGTAAGATCAGTGACTTAAATGATCTCCTTACATTCCCAGTGTGAATTTGTGATTCTGTGATGTCTGCAAGTTGTAGATTTGGTCCCATTAAACACAGCAAAAGCTCTTCTATTTTAATCCATCTGTACTCTAGCCTGTCTAGTATGCTCACCATCCTTTTATAGTCTTGTTTTCCTTAGTCTTGTGAACTCTTGGATGCTTTGATCATTGATAAAGAAAAATACGTGATGAAATGCAATCTCTCTTCATGTGAGTTTTAGTGAACTTAGTTCATCTGCTGTACTTTTCAAGTTAATGTGATTTATTTGTTGATCTATTGTTTGCATTCTTGTATAAGTACTGTAAATATGCAGGGAAGGTTTGTCTTGCTGCTGTTACAGCAGCTTTTGTATGAGAATGATTAATGTCCAAGGCCTTTAGCATGCATTGCTATGGAAACTTCAGGGCACAGGCTTCTCATTCCCCCCCTTGGCAGAATTCTTCACAATAATTTCTCTTGTACCTGGAAATCGGGAGTGATATTTGCTACTGAAACATCGATGGGCTGAATTTTTATTATCATACATTTAATAGCCATCTTGTGCAAACAGAAAGAGGTTTTTATTCCAAATACATAAAACTTCCCTGATATCTTGAGCAATAATTTTGAGGTATTTAAGCTAATGCTGCCACTGGAAAGTCTTTTCTCTTTGATTTTATGTCCAGAGGTGGGCCAGATCAGGATCACTTGAGAATCTCTGAATCACTTGAGAAACTTTCCCACTCATTCTTCATTATTATTCAGGCAGGCAAGGTTCCCCCAGTCTGGTTTTGTGTGTGGTTTTGCAGATGGTTATGCAGAGATGGGATGAAGAAGAGCAGGTGATTGGAAAAGGTGAGAAGTTGCATTTGTAGTGGGTGTGTTGGCTTGTGGTCATTTCAGATTGCCCATGACAGGTAGGTTGTGTTGAGGGTACTGCTCTGCACTGTCATCTGGAGACAGTTTGCTTCCTAGTTTGGGTCTTCATTGAACAAAAGCAAATTGCAGATTCTTATTGCTCAACACAGAAGGCAAAAACAATCACCAGACTTTGCCTAAGGATTTCTTCTGCAGGTTTGGAAGGACTGTTATCGAGAAACTGCTTATCTTTTGGTGATAGGAAGAGCTGAAACATGAAAACCCATGCTTATATTGAGTGGGTGATTTTCTTGAGTGGAAATACAAAAGAAAAAACCTCAAAAAGTACATAATAGGAAAACAGTAGGCAGATGGCAGAGACCTTGTAGGGTGAATGTTCACAAAGACAGGTGAGCTTGGACCTGGAGAGACAGGGTAAAAGAGATTGACCTGCAGCTGCTGATTCAGGGAAAAGAGCTTGCAAATGTCTCCAGTGTAGCGCTACTACTGTTGTGGCAACTTTTGTTAGCTGGTTACCATCTTCCCTAGCTGGGAATGAAGTGGGTCTCTGTTCCCTTGGGAATACAGAAGTTACTCATCTTTTCCCAGAAGAGGGGAGAGTGCTGCTTGGATCGCCAGCTTTAAGTGGTGTGGTGTACTTTGCATGGTTACTGTTTGGAAGTGGTGGTGTGTCACAGTGGCTGGGTATCCCTGGAATTGTTCTGTAGGTAAAGGTCTATGGAGCAGTCTGTGCCAGGCTGGAGAGCTCACTGCTGGGATTGTTGTCTGGACAATGCTTTCACTGTGAGGCTGCAGGGCGGACACACAGAATATGTTATGGAACAGTGCTTGCTGTGTCTCTGTATTGGCATGCCTTAGCAGGCTCTGTGTTGTGAGCACTTGCCCATGAAGCTGCCAGAAATAGATGCCTAATGGCAGAGAATTTATGAAAATTGGTCTCAGCCATGTAAAGACGCAGGTTCTGAGTGAGATCTCAGGTTGTAGAGGAAGTGACTGGGAAGTCACCTCTCAGCAGCTGACTGAGAAAATGGTCTTAAGGCACCAGTGTGCTTGGTTTTATTAAATGCTAGGGTGTAATAATTAGTTATTTGTTGCTTAACTAAGTAAGAATCTGATAGCCTGTTTAATAATAATTCTTAAACCAGCTTCCTTACATGGATGTTGAATTTCAGGTGTGGTAGTGCAAGAATCCTAAAAAATGTACTTCCTTGGGAAAACCAATGTTGTTTTTGTATTTTGACCAGTGTTCTGCACATATACTAGAGTTTGGAAAAGGGTTGGGAGTTGTTCTCGAAACATGGCATGCAGGTGAACTGCACTGAAGTCAGTCTTCAAAGGAGCCATTAGCATGACCCTATTCAGTATTAATTTTCAGATTGAGGATGAAGAATAATATTTTCTTTGTAGATTGTCATGTTGTAAGTACCAAGAATTGCATGTAAAATCAGTATTTAAGTCAAAGGACAACTGTGTACGGGCTTGTTACAAGCATTTTTTGTGCATAAGTTTCCATTACTTGTTCCAAGATTGAACAGTTTTACAGAAATACCTTGTTAGAAGGAAGCTGGGTTCATTTTTATATGTGCAGTGGAAGGCTGGTTAAATGTGACTGCAACTTCTGAAAACTGTCATTGGTGTGGGTTTTGGTTTTGGCTGGTGCCATTTGAGAAGAACATGGCACTGATGCTGTTTGGCTGCGAGAGTATACGAGCTTGCATACTTGAAATATGCCTATAGGAGAATCCAGTTACGTGCATGTGCAATCTGTTAGACTTGTAGAAGGTTATTTAAATTTCAGTTAAAATTACAAATTGGCTTGCAGTCACTGTCATTTTGAATAATACTAAAAACTTGGAAGTGATCTTACTTTTTGATTCTTTCATGTGGTAGTCATTTGCTTATTACCTATAACCTACATTAATGTGTTAGGATGTATTTATTTGGGATCAAGGATTTTTAGTCTCTTAATGAACTGTCCATACAGTCAGTGGTTAGGATTTTAGGAAGCTGTTCTGGTTTCAGGTCTTGTGCAATACCTTAAATAATGTAGGGAAATTAAATGTTTAAAAGATGTAAGGTTTTATTACAATGAGATTCACTTCAGCATTGTGAAATTATTCTTCAAGTGTGCTTGTGGGTTACTCATGTTGGAAACTTTGGATGGAATCTGGACATGCGCAAGGTGCTCTCTTGTTTCAGCCTGTCACACTCTGTGTGTTTTGCCTTGTTCTTTTTCCAGCTGCCTCAGGAAGAAGGAAAGTGTGACTGTATCTTCCTGGCCCTGTTTGCTGAAATATCAGTGAATATGAATTTCCCCAGACTGTAATCATGGTAGCAACACGGAGCTTTTAGGTTGTCCTGCTACAAGATTTCTATGGGGAGAAGTCAGGAAACATCACTGGTCTGTGACGAGTTTCCAATTACACTGTTGCACTTCTCTTGTGTAGGATGGAAGGACTTTAATTCTCATTTCTGCCTTGCACAGAATCTGCAGGTTGCTGTCCTGAGCACCACTGCAGCCTGTCAGCAGGGGTGTGATGTGTTAGATCATTGTTTAACATGGGTTTGCATTTCTTCAGTTTCTTTCATCAAACCAGAGGGCCGGTGTTTAATACAAAACTTTAATGGATTATGTGCAGGGCTGATCCATGGTCCATGTATTGTCTCTATTTTATCTGTTTTATGAATCTTTTTAACATTTATAGTGTTGTTTTGACTAACGTTTAGTAATTATGACAAAATGGCATTTTAATCATCATAGTCTCCAGTGTTGTCACTGAATGAGGAATTATATAGAAGACATTGTTCATCTCAAAAGTATTTACCAATTTGTGAAGATAAAATTTTATAAACATAAGTTAATAAAATTCAGTGCATAACCCTGGACATGTTTAATCCCATCTGAAATTCCATTCTTTTTTTTTTCTCATAAATGTGGAGTTTCTGAATATTCTTTTAATAGATGAGTTCCATTATTTATTCTCAAATCCAAACAGAATGCAAAGCTTTCCTTTCGCTTTGTGTGAGGCTGGATGGGGGAATGCTTCACTCTGAAATCAGAGTTAGAAACAGGATGTAAATCCAGTGTGATTGTCCTCAGACTGTTTCCTTCGCTGTGAGTTTAGCTGTAACCGTTGCATGAAAATGATCTGCTGTGAACTATATTGTGTATAACCTGAGCATTTATATGTCCACTGGTTGTAAGTGCTGAGCTATTATGTTTATGTATTTGCAATTCACTATATTGATCTTCATGGATGCTTTTTAGACCTCCATTCCACAGCCTGGTAAATAAAGGTTATATGTACCAAAAAATTAGATCCATAAAGCTTAAGATTGTCTTTATGTTTTGGCCAACATTATGAGCAAATAAGATACCTGTTTTTCACTTTTAGTATGGGGATATGTTGAAGTTATTCATGGTAATTAACCAAAGTAGTTTCTAATTTCTTAAAAGCTTATTGCGTAAGTATATAATTTCATTTAAAAGAGGCAGTCTGTTCATCAGTGATGTTTAATATTGAATTTCTGTAGTAGAAATTCACATTTGTGTTTATATATTAAAAGAAAGTATTTTAAATTGTGTGTCTAGTGGTTTGGTAATTATCTCTAAATTGCTTTTGAATTGGGAATGGGATGAGTGTTTCTTTAACCGTCTCATATCTTCAGTTTTTACTTGCTCAGTGATACTTAATTTGGAACAATCATGTAATTCAATTATCTTTGTTCCATATCCATAACCTTCCTGAAATTAGGCTTTTTAGTTGGTTTCAGAAATATTCAGTTACATCTTTTAACACTGAGTTCTTGTTCTTTTCCATTACTTTAGCACAAGTTATGGAGTTGGAAGTTGTAGAGTGACTCCCAGAGTCTCTCCTTGCCTGCTGTGCCCCCGCCAGCACGGTGCCTGTGCTGTATTAATGTTCATATTTCCATTCTTTAAAAACAGTGTGTTACATTAGGAAATCAGTTGAGATAAAGCTGGGTTTAAGCTTCCTGCTGAAATGTTCATGAGTAATCCCGTATTGAGTGAACTGCAAGATGGAATAGGGAAGTGACTGTGTGTGGTTTAATAAATGCATATTGCAGCTTGTTGTGAGGTTTGGGCTTTGGTTTTGGGGAGGTTTCTTTTGTTTGTTTGGGTTTTTCCCCCCAACTAAGTGTCTTGGGGTGACTCCATCATGTATATCCCCTATCACGGCTTTATGCCAAACAATTGATTTTGTGCCTTTTCTGTGCCTTTAAACTGAGCTTGAGAGCAAAGAAAAAAAAAGGACCAAGCAAACTTTTCAAAGCAGTGTCTTAAGGACACGGGGATTACACTCCTCTGTGTGCTCTGGCTGCGGTAGCACGGGGAGAGCATCCTGCTTGCTTCTTCGGCCAGTTTTTTCTTTCCCCTCTCTCCGGCGTGAGACGGAAAGCTAAACGTTGTTTCCTGGGACGTTAGTTTTTTTTCCCTTTTTCTCTTCTGGACTGTTTCGACAACGTCAGAACACATCGGGAGAATTTTCCCCGAGGCCTGAGGGGGTGGGCCCTCGCCCAGCTCCAAGGAAGAGAGAGACCGCACCTACAAAAGGACTCTGAAATCTTCCCAGGTTTCTCTCTACAGCGAGAGATTTCATTATTTAGCATTATTATCCTTTTCTTGTGTGTTTGTTAAATAAATAGTTTTTAGCTCTTTCACTTTCCTCTGAGGAAAATTTCCTTTTTTCCCAAACCTAGTGGGGGGAAAGGTGGTTGTAACCTGGTTTTCTCTCAAAAGATATATTGCTAGATTTTGGCCGAACCGGCACACTAAGTGAGCCTTAGCTGCCATATTGCCACTTTGAAAACATAAGAAGTGTTATGGAAAACAGGTTACTGTTCTTGACATGCAGGGTTGCAGTAGCTGCAATTAAAGCAATCTTAATGAGTTTGAGGGACAAAACTCTGAATCTGGTGAGTTCAGAATAAATTACCACAAGGTTTTTGAATTGTCCTTTGGTGGTTGTACAGGTTTTTCATGCTGCAGCCTTGAATATAGTAAGTTAATTCAAAAGCTACAGGTTTTATGTTCTAGATGAGACAAGAACTTCAGAGAGAGCTGCCGTGATTTGTCATCCAGTTCTCTATTTGTATTATAATAAGAAAAAGAAATAGCACTGGAGAAAAGGACACTCACAATGACAAACCTGCCTTCTTTTTCCTGATTCCAGGGCATATTCCCTTGTGGATTCCAGTCAAGTGTCTACCTTCCTGATTTCTATTCTCCTCATAGTCTACGGCAGTTTCAGGTAAGATTTTTTTTTTAAGGTTCTGCAGAGTTTTTAATTTTTCAAGTAAAAGTATTGCAAGTGACTGAATACAGTTTATGCCTTTTTGTTTCATTGTATCTTTGTCAGACACAGCCAACATTAAAAAACTTACTTGCTTCTGAGAAGGAAATGGAAAAGGAAGAAATAATAGAGAGCTGGGGTTTCTGAAAGATGTAGTCGTATGGCATGGTACAAGCACATATAACTTAAAAGTCAGTGCTTGAGGACAGCTCTGTAAAGTCATAGTTTAGAGGGTATAAAAGGATTGTTGAGACAGATAGAAGGTAATGTTCTTGATGGCAGAATCTTCTGTACATTATCCAGTGGTGGTTGATTGAGAATGTGCTCCTGTGATTTCAAACTAGTCCTGTAAAACAGCAATCCCCAGGTCCCACTGCTGTGCGCTCAAGTGTCTTAATAGAGAACTGGGGAACACTGTCAGTGCTGAATTCCAGCAAAGCATCTGAGAGCTGCTGCAGGATGAGTCTGAGTCTTCAAAAATCGAATTTGCCTCATTTTAGGAGACCTGAGTATAGTTTAGAGAAAACACAGTTATCCCTTTAGACTTGCATGCTGTATTATACAGTTTGTTTTACTGTAGTGGTACCTAAGGAATGAGGCTCATACTGACATATTAAAACAATATAATCACAATATGAAAGTATTATTTTTTTAAACTTAAATACAGCATGTTTTTCTTTCTGCTTCTTGAAGAACATTGCGTCATTTCACAACTCTGTGATAAAAGGCCTTATACTCACTACAGAGTCTCTGAACTGCTATGAGTATTCCTGGAAAAGATGATAGCTGTGCTCATACATATGATGTAAGTTGCAGCTGTTCTAGGATAAGAGGTTTTATATCACTATCATAAGTTAATAAAGTCATATAATGAAAGAGCAAATTTTTTTTGCAAGAGCTGTCTGTTGTTAGCAAGTGTTAGATAACAGCACTGCTGGTGGAATTAAAATAGAAGGCTTTAGGAAAACAAAATCTAGAGATGATCAGAATAAAAAAGTAGAGGTTATATTTGTTCAGTTTTTTCTTCAAGTTTTGAGTCAGATTAGCATATAGTTGAGGAACTAATTAAGTTTTTAACTATTTGAATTTATGCAATTATGTAAAAAGGAACTATGCATCTGGTTGCAAAAAGCCATAGCATTTATTAAAATTCAATTACAAAAATGTAGTGCAATATAAAACAGCAGGAGTGTGTGAACTTAAATTGCTTATCTTTCTTGGAGCTCCTTGCCCTTAAAAATTTTCCCATGCTGTTTGCCATCCTGTTCCTATTGGTACCTACACGTGCTCTTAGCATTTTGTCCTATACTTTACATTTAAAACTACTCACTTAGCAAGGACTGTGAACTCCAGAGCAATCTTGACTCACTGGATGAAGTAGTGGGATGGTGACAGATACAAATCCATTGAGGACATGTCCTGTTTTAGTCTTTTTCCTTTGCATGTATCCTGAAGATCCCATGATGAGAGTTACAGACCAAAATAGGGTCCCAGAGTTTTAAAATTACTTTCCTAATTAATCTCCTATATGTGGTTTCTTTAGCAGGTGTCTGAGCTGAAACCCACAGTTATGTTGGGGACTTGGACAAACTCTGATTCTCTTTGATCAGCGAGCAAGGTCAAAAGCAGTTTTGCAGAAAATTGTACAGTGGTGTTAACAAAGGGGTCTGAAATACAGTTAAGGTATTCAAGAAATTCAAGTGTGGCAGTAAGTTACAAAATGATATTCATCTGGAAATTCTTAAAGTAGTAAAATGAAAACTTCTGGCAAAGCAGATGAATTTTCGTAGAAAACTGATGTGCTGGAAAGGTGAAAGTTAGAGCTTAGGGTGCTCATTCTCATCTGTCAGCAGTGGAGTGTTCGTCTGGATTTGAGTGCTCATCTCCTGCAGAGCTGTCATATGACGAAAAGAAAATAGCACTCCTTACTTAACCTTTGTGTTGCAAAAAGTGGGTTTGGTTTCTGATTTTCAACTGAAAAGAAGCAGGTAGAGTTATTGTAGTATTCCTGGCAAGTGGCTGAAACAGATCTGTAGTAGGATCAGAAAGAATTGGGTGGGTGAGTCATTAGGATAAAATCCTTGTGTGTGGTGGGTCTAATCTAAGGCAGGAGGCTTCAGGGGAACAAAGGAAAGCCTTGGTCCACTGTCCTTATTAATAGAAGTAGCATTTGTCCAAAACAAATGAAAAAAATCCCAAACCCTCAGTATACTCAGAAGAACATCTAATAAATCATGGGTAAAGCCCAGAACCAGAACAAAGTGCAGTGATAGAGTTGAGTTCCCCTTCTCTTACTGTGCATGAATGAGCATTTCCTGCCTACATTTGTGCTGGGTCAGGAGTTTTAGCTTCCAGCCTTTCTGAACGTCTCTCTCATGTACATTCTGACTGCTCTCAGCCCTTGAACTTGACATACTTTTATTATTGGCTGCCAGAGGAGCAAGTCTAATCCTTTAAACCATTACGAGCTGTAGACTGGAGCATGCAAGTAGATGTGTTAGTTGCGGATTTTTAAAGAGGTGAGCTCAGCTTGAAACAGGTTGTTTCTGAGGGCAGGATAGCCACCTATTCTTGTCCAAATGCTTCTCTGTGACTTAAATGTTGGGGTTACTTTGCAGGTAACAGCTAAGTCTTTTTCTACCCTGTCACCTCTCCAGACATCGGCTCTCAGCTTATGTAAAGCCAGATTTAACCCAGAATCTACCTGTTCAAATACCTGCTTTTGAGCCAAACCAAGAAGTGTGGGATAACACAGGGGCCTTCTGTCTCTAGACTTTGGGTGGGTGTAAACAGAAAGTAGCTCACATGGTGAACCCTGAGTGTTCATGTGAACATGGTCTGCTAGGGGTTGGCCATTCCCATACTCCCAGAGGTCTCGGATGAGTGACTGTCCTCACTAGTACAGCAAGAAGGAACTTCTCCATCTCAGTAAATTGCATCTGCAGTTGCCTCTATGGATAGATCCATGTGTTGCTATTTTCTCCATTGTTTGATAAGAACATCTCCTACAGGGTTTCCCTGAGACATTTCTGCAGTGGAAGTGATCCATAGTTGAATCTGAACTTTGCAGATAGTGCCGTGCCAGCAACTTACTCATTCCTTTGGCCTCAGCGTAACCCTCTGGAGTGGCTCCCTTCGGGAGGGTGACTCTCTTGCTTTGAAACCCTGCGCTGGAAATCCAACCAGCTGTGGCTCTGAGGACCCACAGAAGAAACAATGGAGCAGTTCAGTGCCCCAGGGCAGGTGCTGGCTCAACATTCCCTTTGGGAGCCCAGGAGAAACTTGAGCAGAACAGTGAACGTTTCCCAGCTTGTCATTTCTCCACAGCCCAGTAGTTTTGAGTTTATCTTGTTTTACAGTATGATTTTTAATTTTCTTGGAAGGTTTTAGTGATCGCTTCTCAATTTTTAAGATTATGTTAGTGATAATGTGTAGCAGAGGGAAGAGCCAAATCATAAAACAGTTGGAGATTATTCAGAGGTTGGTTTGGAAAAGCAGCTGTGTTGTTAAGTGAAAGTAATTTCCTAATTTATGCTTGCTTTGGAGGCAGGGATATTTATAGGTAATAATAATTGCTGACACTATTGCAATGAAAAGAGAAGGGGCTGAGGTTGTTTATGAGCAGTAGATCTAATAGGTTTTATTTCCAGTTTTCTCTGCTGATAGCAATCCCTTAAGTTATGAGTTGCCCAATGCCACTGGGAGAATGATGGTATGAGGTTCTTGCTAAACTGTGCTAATTCAGAGGGGAACGAAACGCTGCACTGAGAAAAGAATTATCTTGTTTGCCTGAATCTTGGACCAAGTCCTGGAGGGCTGTCAGCATCCTCCCAGATTTTTATAGCTTGAGAGGAAAGTTACAAAGCTACAATGCATAATGGGGAAAAAGGGAGTGTAAGTGAAGGATGGAGGTACTCCAAACGAAGGGCGGAGCAAAGAGATCTTTAGGAAAACAAGCTAAGAACAACAGATTAATTTGTTAAAACTTTAGTGTTCCTCCATTGCCTCTTTGCATTTTCAGTAACTCTTTAGCTGATGATCCATGATCTATGTACAAGTACTGTGTGTCTGATGCAGAAGCTTCCTCATGTTTTGCCTGAGACCAAGAGCTGCTTTAATCTCATAAAGCTGTTGGGGAGCACTTGCTTAATAGACACAAAGGAAACAAACCAGTTGTATGCTGGAAGAGCCTTTTTCTTGGTTGTTTTTTTTTTTTTTTTTTTTAATGGTGTGAAACTGCTCTACCGCTCTGTCTTTGATACACCTCACATGTCTTGATCCCATAAATTTGATTGTGCCTAATTCCAGGTTCTGGGACTGCAGCACAGACGTGCTCACCTGTGCATTGCAGTAGATGATCAATGCACTGCAATGAAATAACTGTGACACCTCTAGAATTGTTTAGAAGGCTGTGGTGTATTTATTACTGGTCTGATAAATGAATAGAATTTGTTTACTTTGCGTAGCACAGTTAAGCTAAACTTGAAATGAAGTTTAATGCCTGTTGACCTGGAAGTTTTATTGAAATACTTGGATGCTGCTGTAAGCTTAAGACAGGAGCTGTACAGTGAGAGATGCACAGTGCTTCTGGTGGTTCTCTATAGCTCATTTGAATAAATCAATATGCAACTAAATCATGGATACCATACATGCATCCAAATGAGAAACTGTCATGGTAAACTTGATTGCTGATATTTTTGTTAAAAAGCACATAAAATTTAACAATAGAAATTTTTGCTGGTCAAAACAGACCTTAAGTGAAATTCCCCCTTTTCAGAAAGTTATGCCAGATGTGCTAGAATATAATTTGGAAGTTGCATCAAAGTGAAGGACTGTGGCGAAAGGGGTAGAATACTGTACTAAATTGAAACTTTAAAAAAATGTGTATATCAAAATGAAAAGATTAATCAGTAACAGCTGAGCTGGGTACTCGGGAGTGTTGTCAGCTCCTATGGATTAATTAAAGTGTATCAATTTCTACTACTTATTCAGAGCTTCCTCTAGTCATCTGTTCTGTGCGCATGTAAAATATGTGTCTGGTAATTTTCTAGGCATTGCTGAAATTTCTTCAGTGAAGTAAGACCTTTTATTAAGCAGACACTTGCAAGCTAGTTTGGGTCATTCATAACAACATTTCGAGGAAGGAAATAATATTGTCTTAAAAATGAAACCTGGTAGTCAAATTTGAATAAAAAGGAACAAAATGAGAACTTGGAAAGAGTTCAAATTCACAAGAGAATTGAAATGTTTATTGTGTTCTACACTTCCCAAAAATCAGGTAACAAGCAGCAGCACAGATATTTAGTGCTTCCCAGTGTAGGCACTGTGGTGACTGGTCTCACTGTCAGAATCTGGGTTGTAGGGCCTCACTTGGAACAAAGCACTTCAGTTATTTTAATTTCCCACTGTGTATGGTGGTGTTTCTAATAACTGGCATTACAGGGCTTTTCCAGGGGGAGGGTGCTGTGGTGGTGGGAATGAGAATGCAGCTGATGAGCCTAAACAGGAGTTTGGAACTCAGCTGTCACATGTGCTTTGTTCCCTGCAGGTCTCTGAACATGGACTTTGAGAATCAAGACAAAGAGAAAGACAACAGCAGCGCCGCTGGGTCTTTTAATGGCAACAGCACCAATAACAGTAAGGGTCAGCTTTACTCCTTACCTTCCTTGCTTCACTTTGGTGCTGCACCTCCTGCTTCACCTGTGCGTGTGTTTGAGGTGCTGCATTGCAGACTCACCTGATCCCAGGCTGTGTCTGGGCACTCCCCACCTTGCTGTGCTCTGACACTGCTGTTCCGCATCTGGCTCACACCCATGGAAGCTGAGTTTAAGACATCAGCATAACATTTCCATAATGCGTAAAAATTGCATGTGGCACAATTTGTCAGGTTTTACTGGAAATGGAAACAGCTTTACTTTTAAAAAAGCCACCCCACAGTTAGGAGAAGGGAATGTAATTCCTTTTTGTCTGGAGCTCATTGCTATGGCGTGTTGGCCTGTCTGTAAGCAGGGAGAGCTCGTGGGGTGCGCTGACAAGTCCCTAAGGAGGATTCAGCCTTCTCAGTAGGGAAACTGAAGTAGAGAATTCACATAGCTCTGGGCAACTCATTTGTAATGGACGACAAAATATGTGTCTGCACACTCTATTCAGAGTGGGATTAGCATGTTAGCTCCTGCGTGGTGACTGTCTCTTCTGTAATCTATAAATAGATTCCAGGCAGCTTGGCCATCTGACATGTAGAGTTTTGCAGGTAAAAAGATGGAACTGAACAGTTAGAGTGGAACACAGTGTGCATAGTGTGTTGTAAATCCATACTTGAGTTTAACTCAGAGCAATTTATATTGCCATATTTTGAGAATAGGCTCTAGAATGAAATAGTTTCCCAGAGTATAGAAGGCAGGAGTGAGAAGCCCTGAGCATGAAACCCCGAATGCTAAGCTTGTTTTGTTTAAAGCAAGAAATGAATCTATAAAATTATAACATATGTTGTATGTGTCTCTTGCTGGTTTTGTCTTTTTTAATGTAGACTCTTGGAATTTAAATAGTTGTCAGAGCACTGTTTCTGTTGGCAGCACAGGGCAAAGAGGTTGCTGTGCTTGGTGATACAGCAATGAACAGTTGAGGCTTTTGGCATCTGAGAAGGAAGAGAAGACAGTCTGGGGCTGGGGAGTAAGCACATTAAGGGGACTAGCTGTCAAAATGATCAGAAATTAAATTAAGAACTCTGACATTTAATGCTGCAGGCACTAATTCCTAGATGCCAGGGTGGTGTGTAGTGTGTCATTTCTGGGTTTTTGTTTTGTTCGATTTTTCTCTTGGGAAGTTGAAGGGCATGTGAATAAATGTGCCTTCTCAGAGCAGAAGCAACCAGATATAAGTCACAAATCAGAATTTTTGTATCTTCACACTGTCATCACTGTCATGGGCTGTACATTGCACTTTACCTTAATGTACCAGACCTCAGCAATGTAGAAATCCCAAGTGACTGATTTCTTCTGCTTTTTATTTTTAAAATTTATTGTGCTACTTATGTGTAAGAATAATAGATCATGACATGAACTAATAAATGACATGACCATGTGCAAGTGTCATGACTTCCATGTCTTTTGTTCAGCTTTTCTTTTATGAAAAGGGTTGAATATTTATGACAGATACTAGGTTGTAGTGAGTGCATTTCATGTATGTTTGAGGGTTTTCAACATAATCAGATACATTGACAACTGAGTTGTACAGGTAACCTGTTATTTACATGACTTGCCACTCTTGACAGGAAAAAATGAGACACATTCTTACACAGAAATACATACAGACACACAATCTATGTGTATATTTACTTGTCTGAGTAGGTCTCACAACCTAAAGGCTTATCCTTCAAATCCTGGGATTGGTAAAAACCCCTTCATACAGCCGTGTTTAATTGTTTTGGGATAACACAGTTGATGTCAAGCTGGTTTTACATCTCTTCTGAGTCTTATATTGTTTTCCATTGATCACTTAGGAAGTGACTACTTCAGATGTTACCTATTACTACTTTAGTGCTCTAGAAGTAGAAGTGTGTCTTGTATTTTTAATTGGGTTGCTGCTTATAGCTTCCCCTGCCGCCCCTGGATCAAATGTAAATACAGCTACAGAGGCTGGTTAAGTGTTGGAATTTGTGGGGTTAGGTGGGCTTTTTAATTTTGCTGGTAGTTCTGAAAACTCAGAAATACAATAAAAGTTGTCCTGTCCCATGATTAACATCCCTGATAGTCACACTGCATGGGTGAGGTGGGGGAAATACTGAGAATAAAATAATTCAGTATCTCTGCCCTGTGTAAAATTACTGCCAGCTTTAAAATGTGAGCCTGAATTCATGTTGCTTTTTAGCAAAAAGGCAATTACAGTGCACTGCACTGATCTGGTGGTTTCATAAACAGGTAAATGACTTAGGTGTTTTTTGAAAACTGCCCATTATTGTTAGTCTTGATACCGTCTGGTGATTGCAACCTGTGATGCAATTTAAGAGCTTGGTGGCCTTCAACCAAGTGGAATTTGAAGCTGTGGCACCCTTTGCATGAGCTGGGTCAACCTAACATTGGTCAGGCTTTTCACCTTGTGTTCAGAGATTAAGTAAACCTTACATGTGCTCTGTTCAACACAGAACAGTGTCTCTGTTCAGTGTAAAGTGATTCTAATCCCTAAATAATGTTAATTTTCATAACTTGTTATTCATTCTATCTATGGCACAAGATAAAACTGAACTTTCAGTTCCTGTGTTCTGCAGAGTGGGGCTGTTGCAGTGCACACATAGCTGGAGTGTTTCTGCACAGGCAGCTGTGCTGGGCCTGGTGCACCAGCACTGAAACAGAATGTGCTGTCAGAGCCCTCCCCTGTGCTGGCGAGGGCTGGTGTCTGTGTGTGGTACCAAACACGGGTTCAGTGTCCCCCTTTCTCCTCCAGGTATTCAAACCATCGATTCCACCCAGGCGTTGTTCCTGCCCATCGGAGCGTCCGTGTCTCTCCTAGTTATGTTCTTCTTCTTCGACTCAGTTCAAGTTGTCTTTACAATATGCACAGCAGGTGACTAAAATTTCTTCTCTTTATAAGACTTGGAATAGAACAGAAAGTATTGATATAATTAAATATTGTTGGTAAGAATTATAATACATGTCACAGTACATTAAAAAGAAGAATCATCAGGTTTCACAGTTGTATTTTCATGTCTCTGTAGCTACAAATAAAGTGACAGCTATTATTTGAGAAGTATTTTCCACTTAGAGATGTGCTAAACCTACTGAACTATAAATTGCCAGAGGTCTAAACATGCCCAGATGTATTATTTTGTGTAAAGTTCACTTATTTATAAATCGGTGCTCAGAACTGTACATGGTATTTCATAATTCAGTTACTTCATGGGAAATAACTTTGGAGATCCTGTCCAGAGACTTCTTTCCTAGTTTAATTTTGGTTTTGCTTTCGTGCAGTTTTTCTGTTTCTGGTCTCATTAGCATTTGAATATTAGTCTTTTGCACTGCTTGAATTTAGAACAAAATTGAAACTTACCTGCAAATAAATTGCAAATCCTCCAGTCCTGTTTAGCATTTACATTTTGTCTTTTAAATAAATACCAAGGCTTTGCTTTTTGGAAAATTTTTGCCTTTTGATCTTTTTTGCAATTTTTCAAGAGACCAGCTGCTGTTGAGAGTAGCAAGAGTCTTGCTACTGCTCCAGATACACAGCAGCTTCCAAAATTTGTACTCAGTCCCCATACTGAGTCTGTGAAGATTTTTAAACTCCTAAATACCTCTCATCCTCTCCTACTTCATTGTAGGCTTTTCCCTCATGGTTTAACTCCTGAGCCGTGCATCCTCTCCAGCCTCTTAAATAGGGCTGATACTGATGGGTGAAATCTTAAATATGTAGTATTGAGACCCATGTCTAATTCTACCTCCTGTAGAGGTCTGTTGAATTCTGCTTTTATAACTTTAACCTATGACACATATGTTCTTTCCTATTAAAAAATACTTCAGATAGATTCTACTGTATGCTAGATATCAAGGGAACACATACACACAAATATATAAGCTATTACAAGGAAAGATATATGACAAAAGAGGAATTTTAATTTGTAAGCGTTACTGGTCCATTTATTTTTAAAATGACCTTGGGATTTGTAACTTTATTTGTAACACTTCTGTGTGTAACTAGAGGATTCTGTGTCCCTTGGGGCTTGTTGCAGGTTTCAGGGGATTGGGGATCAGTGCTCTTGGGTATCTTTATTCTTGAGCCTGTTTTTTTGGTGTGTTTGTGCCTTTCCTTGGGCTTGCATCAGAGGGTGTCATCAAGCCCAGAACCTCTGAAATGCAAAGCTTCCTCAGAGGCTGTACAGCAGGATGGGGACCCTGCTGGAGTTGGGAACCTGGAACTGTCCCTGTGGAACTTGGTCCCTCTGTCCCTTGAAGCTCAGGTCATGCTATTTTACATCCTCTGTAGTTAGTAGGGGCTGATGTGGGGACTGCTAAATTACAGCTGATACCTGTTGTTTTAAACCCCTTTTAAATCTTCCTCTCACTAAGATTTGCCTTTCAGGGAAGAGTCAGGAGCAAGGGTAGGTGCAGCAAGCAGCCAAGGCCGGGACCCACTGCTCGGCAGAGGGCAGAGCCCCAGAGCTGGCAGTGCCTGCAGCCAGGAGTTAAGCCAAGGGATTCCCGAGTGAATCATTGGGATTGAGGCTGGAGGGAACTGGAGGCTTGGGACTGGAAGCCTAAACAGTCAGGAGCGATGCTGGGAGTGGGTCCTCGCGGGCTCTCGGCATTGATGTCGTTGCAGTTTAACACTCACACTCCGAACGAGCCCAGCATGGGGACACCAGGGCAGGAGGTGCAGGGTTCCCTGCTGGGCAGAGCTGGAGGCGGGGAGGAAGGGGGAGGAGAGATTTCAAGGGCAAAGAGGGTTGAGCCTGTGGTGGTAGAGGCAGGGTAGGGAGCAGGGAGGGTAAGCAGTACTTAGGGCAGTACTTAGTACAGGGACACAGGGTTTCTGGGCAGTGTTCTTTTACCAAGCACCTCCGAAGAGGTTCTTAGTTCAGTTTGTGCAGTGTTGCCACACTGGTCATTCTTTCCCTACCTGTTCTGGTTTTCTCCCCCCTCTCTGGAATACTGACAGAACTGTGAGGTTTCATGGTGCTGTTTGTATACAGACACTTCTTAAATTTTCTTTTCAGATTATTTGAGTTCTCCTTTTTTGGTTTTGTTTCGTTTCAAATCTTCCTCCAACCAGAAGGGAAAGATGTGGTTTGACCAAACAAATTTTTCTCCAGTTGACTTAGACTGTGTAGAGAATGGCTTAATCTGTAAGAGAATGTTTGATTCTTTCCCATCATCTTCATTTGAGAAGAGAAGAAAAATCCCTTTTAAAAACCAGCAACAATAATTGTTAAAGGAATAAGTACAGGACAGCACAAAGATCTGAACTGCAGCATGCAAAAAGTTCCAAGTGGCTTCCATTTTCATTGCAGTCTGTTCTTGCTGCACAGTTTTGGATGTCTGCTGCTGACATGTCTGTGTCTCCACGCCCTCGCGCTCCAGCCTTTTAAGCAGTCCTTTAAAAAAACTGGAAGGAAAAATGATTATAAATACCAGCAGTTACTAAACGTTTTTACAAATGTGGGGGTGAGATAAGTATGCTGCTTGAAAATGTTTATGGAAATAGTCTGTTTGGATATTTATGTATTTTTATAATTCTGTTTTCAAAAACTTGAAGTGCTTCATATTTTAAAAAAGTCAAATTGCCAGCTACTGGCTATAAGTTATTTGAAGTTGTACTGTGTTTTAGTAATGAATAAAGAGTTTTGAGTGAGATGGGGAAAAAATTACTGAATTAAAAAGTGGAAAAAAACCCCTTTATTATGCTGAGTTACTCTGTGTCTTATGTTGAAAAATTGAAAGAAAATCTCACAGCCAGTTTGTAGTGGATTTTTTTTTTACTAAGAATATGTGAAAACTGTTTTTCTTGCTGACTAGATTGAAAACCTTTTTTTTAAGGTTTGGGGATGGGGCATTGCATTCCTTTGAGAGCTTTCATTTCATTTCAGTCGGAAGGCTCACTGTTGTGCAGAAAACCTCAGAGCCTTAAGCTGCTCATGCTGGAATAATATTGAGCATATGATAATGGGACATTGTTGCAAGAGCTTTTTCAAATTGGAGAAGCCTGTTTGTGTACTGTAGAAATTAGGTCTGAATGTCCTAATATTACCTTTTGTTCTTTTCATAGTCCTTGCAACAATAGCTTTTGCTTTCCTTCTGCTCCCGATGTGCCAGTACTTAACACGACCTTGCTCACCTCAAAACAAGTAAGGACTTGAGCAATCCTTTACTCCTCTTCTTGTGTGTTGTATTTCTTTCTTTTAATGAGAATTCTGTAATATGCATTAACTTCAGGGCTGATGTTTGTGCATATTTTTTGTGCCAACATCATGTTTCCACTTTGAAAGTAAGAAGCACAATTTCTGCAAGTCACTTGCACTTGCCAGCCTGGGAAATGCAATACCATTACAGGGGACTAGATTTCCCAACAGTGAGTTTTAATAAGTTTGGCTTGTTTTGGCTGAGATTTTAGAGTTTGGGATTTGGCATTGGATTTTAATGTTTGTTAACATTGGACTCTGGATTTTAATGCTGGCGCTTCCGGAGAAAGTGGAAATTACAGTTGTTAATGTCATGTTTTGAAACTAATTTTATTTTTTAACCTTGTGATTGGTGTTCATGTTGCTAAAAGCACTGTCTTAGGTGGTGCTAGGAATGGTGGCAATTTCAGGAGCGGTGCCAAGGTTTACAGGGTTTTTTCCATCTCTGCAGTTCGTGCTTTACACACAGTATTTGAGTGTGAGGAAAGCTTTTATTTTGTTGCTGTTTTGGTACCTATTTGTGGCAAAGGAACTTCCCTTCAGCTGATCTTTCATCAGCAGTTGAGCCTTGTTCCAACAGTGTCCACTTAATGTTCTTTAAATGGAAACATAAAGTCTTCCAGCTGATGTTTGTGTGTTGTTCTAGGATTTCCTTTGGCTGCTGTGGGCGTTTCACTGCTGCTGAGTTACTCTCATTTTCTCTGTCTGTGATGCTTGTCCTTATCTGGGTCCTAACTGGCCACTGGCTCCTAATGGATGGTGAGTATGTGAATTAAGGGGTTTTACTACTGTTTTGTGCCTGTTCTGACACATCAGTTGCCTGGTGATGATGGGTGAAATTTGCTGATATTAATGCCTTGGCTGCTGAGCTGTGTGGCAGACTCCCTGAAGAGCCACTGCCAGGAACATGCCAGGGGAGTGCTTGGGACACCTGTTTTTCTGGTTTGTAAAAGCTTCCAGGGAAGCACCAGAAAACTCATGAAAGATACTCCGCACCTCACACACATTACCATGGGGTGTAGGGTGAATGGCCAGATGGAGTTAAAGATGTGTGGAGACAGTGGTTGTTTATGATTCACAGCTTGATCCTAAAGATCTGGTTAATTTTTGCTGTGCATCTTGTTGTTTATTGGTTCCAATGCTCAAATAATTCTTTATATGAGGCAGCTCACAGTAGCTGGTTGTCTTTGATCTCAGTGATGCTTGCCTTGGGTGGTGAGATGGCCTCGGGTGAAACTGGCAATCAGCCAGCTGGCTTGAGGGTGTGATTTATTGGTTTCTTTTCATGGTGGTTGACCTGAATTCACAGCTTACTGTTCCGAAAAGGAGCCTTCGTCCTTCGCTCCTGCCTTCCAAATCTCTTGTGATAGCTCTTGCACTCACTTAATCACATGGTAAACTGATCCAGCTCACTAGAATGGCAGCATACTTGGGCTTTGCCAGCCTATTTTTCTGCTGCTGCAGTGAGATGGATTATTGTGTAGTCAGGTATGTGCAGAAGGTAAGTAGCAGCATGCTGGGATCTGAGGGGACGGAGTGGATATAATAGCAAAGGCATGAAGGGGTAGCCAGGAGCAGGACCTCTGCTTCTCAGCAGTGTCAGGCAGCTAAATTGGCTTAGGACATAGTGTAATGGCACCTTGAGGTCTTGATTGCTTGAGGAAAAATTGCTGCAGCATTACCTGCCCTTGAAATTGTTGAATAGAAAACAATCATCCCACCAGCTTCCAGTTTCTCCTACACGAGGCAGCAGAAGCAGCAGCAAGTCCTTAGCACTGCAACCTCTCATAGTACCTTCATTCTTTCTTTTGTATATGGGCACTATGCTTCGTTCATGGTTTGAACTGCTTTAAAGGTCCCACCTGTTGTGTGGAAGGGAAATACCTTTTAAAATACCAGATACTAAATGAAAAATCGCAGACAAAGTCTGTTTTGTGATAAGCAGAGTAGCCTACCATGAAATCAAGGGTGAGGCTTGATCTGCAGTAGCTGCAAAGCTCAAAAGATTGCCAAGCGTGGATTTTGGCAGAATCTGAAGAGTTGTCTACACTGAGGTATCAGCAGAAGCGTTTAGTTAAAAATAGTTATTTTTGTGAGTGCTTCAGTCTGGCATGGTGGACTTTGCAGTAATTCATCTACAGAGCTCTGAGCTGCTGGTGCAGAGTGGTGTCTGGCTTTTATTTGTCCTGGAGGTTTTTTATGATTTACTGAATTGTGTTGCTGCTATCTCCCTTTGAATTATTTTATGTAGTTTATATTAAGGGAGCTTAAACTATATAGGTGATCCTCCTGTCATTTGTTCGAATCCAGTTAAATCAGTGTTTGCCAGTGACACTAAACAGGGAATTGCTTTTAATGGCCTTTGTCAGGGAAACACACAGGAGCTTTAGTCCTCGTACTGTGCTGCTGCATGTGGGATCCCATTATCTCTGCCTTCTCTGCGGCTGAGTCCTGGAGATGCCAGAGACTCCCGGAGGGCAGTGTGGGCGGCAGTGCGGGCATCAGCACCGCTGCCCACTTGCATCCAAGTGGACCACTCCTGTCCTTGAGGCAGCGCTGGCAGCTGCTGGCTGTGCCCGGCCCGGGAGAATCCTCGGTTTGGCTGTCGGCAGAGAATGAACCAGGTGTCGTGAACGTGCTGCTCATTGCCTGGGCGGGGCTGGAGGAGGAGCTGGAGGAACGGGGCGGGTGTTCCTTCTGAGCAGCAGCACACGGAGAGTCCTGGGTGTTCGGTCGGGGCTGTGCAGTTGATTTTCTCAGTGTGAGCGAGCGTTGCTGCTCGAGAGCTGAGGAGAACACAGGAATTACTTCTTGGTAATTGCCAGGCCTTACAAAATCGAGGTGTGCCGGTTCCTGCTGGAACAGCCTTTGCTGCCCAAATCTTACTCTGCCCCTGCCTGCACAGTCCTTGGCTGAAGTGCTTCTAAAGGCAGGGACGTGTTACAGGGTAAAGTGAGCCCGTGTTGGCTCCGGGGGGTTGTTCTGGCATGTGATGATGCACATTTATAGGTATTGAAATGCTTATTTCTCAGAGCAGATTGTTTGATGACAGAATCACTGAGGATGGTCACCATTCCCTGGTAACGCCTGGTTAAAATAAAAGCTTTCCTAAATAGGGGGCAGAGCTGGAGATGTACAACAGGAATGCTATAGATATATGGAATATCTGTAGGTACAGAGTGACCGGCATGGTCACGGATACCCTGGGAGTTGCAGCAGCAATTGGGCCTGTGTTCTTACTCCTTTCTTTTAAAATACACTGTGATCAGATCAGAGCTTCACCTGGTGGCTTGTGGGGGAAGTTAAAGCTTCCCCAGCTTACAAAGTCCTTGGTTAACCAGACCTCACACCACCAGCATCTTGGAGCTTTCACCTGTTGTGGATGCAAGAGAGCTGGAAAGCTGCCAGAGAGTCTAATCACATATGCAAGAATATTCTTAATCCTCAGAATATCCCTGTTCCATAAGGAGTATGTTTGCAGGGACTCTGCAGTTAAGTTGCTCCATTAATTGAGGGTTAACTCTTCTAGTGCTTTCTTATTCAGCCTTGTTAACCAATTGCACAGCACTTCCAAACCAGAGCTGCTGGTTGTATGGCTGCTCTACCTTTCTTTCTCTCTCTCATCTTTGTCTATTTTTTAATGATTTGGAGTATATTTCAGTGAAGATTTGCCTTACATTGTTTGTCAACACTATGCATGAGCTTGGATAGAGAAGCTGGCTTCCATTTAGAGAAGTCCACTGACTGTACTTTGGCCCATATTACTTGTACTTGCTCTTGGGCATTCCTGCTTCTCTTGCTTTCTAAATTCACCAGTGTTTCTTAAAGCAGTTGCAAAACTGTGTAATTATTAGCATGTGTATTTCACTGTCAGCTCTGAAGGATTTTTTCCATCTCCTTTTCTACCCAGTATTTGCTTAGTTTGATGCCTTGGGCATGTGCCTGTGTTCAGTGAGAGAGAAATAGAGTGTGTGAACAATAGATAAAACTCACACTGGTTACAATATTTCCATTTCTCATTAATTATAACCTGGAAATCCTCTCCTAAATATAGACTTGCTTGAGCTATTATTAACACTGACTTTAGAGAAACCTCTTTGATTTAAAACAGTCTGTTCCCTTGTATTTGCTCTTCTGCCGAGGAAGTGTGTAACTGAGGGCTATACTGAATTAACTGAACGCAGTTCTTTTTCTTGCTGCTTTGCTGTGTCAAATTCTTTAAACCTCAATAATTTGCTCACATTTCGTAGCTCGTTACAGTTGTGCAGCGTGACTTAGGGTGCATTTTTATGTCAGTAATCCCATTGCTTTGTTCAAACTGACTGCTGTGACACTTGGGGTTGTGCTAAGGTTGCCAGTTCTCAAGAGGTAAGGTGGACTTGGCAGAGTTGCTGGGATGCAGCCCCTGGGCACTGCAGGCAGCCACGCTGGCAGGAGGCCTGGGGCATGCCTATCCCTTGAATGTGTATGGATGTGTTTCCCTAGTGATTGGATGGAAGATCTCCCCAGATTTCAGGTGAAATGCAAGTGTAAGGTGGCTTCACAGCCCCATAATTACAGCCTGAGAATCCAGAGGTTAATTTGTCCATTTTGGGTGAGTCCATTTGTCACACTGGTGGGCATGTGCGTAATGAATCGGCTTCCCCTGCAGTTCCAGTTGGCAAAAATGGGATTGTAACTTCTTACAAATTCTATGTCCTGTGAGACAAAGACATTTTGTTGACAAATGTCTGCATGATTGACTGTAATCTGATCCCAACAGGACTCCATTATTCCTTGCAAATAGACTGATACCATAGATGAAAGCTGATTTGCTTTTAAAGCTTTTTTTAAAATTTGTTTTATTGTAAGTATTTCTTTGGGGATTTACTTGTAACCAGTAGAAATACATTCAGTTGTCAGTTGCGTATCCTTGGTAGCTGAGGCTGGGCTTAAAGAAGCAGGTAATGACACAAATGTGAAGACTGGGTTTTTGTTTGAAATCTTACCTTTCTACCCTGACAAAATTCCCCTTGGTACAGAGTGAAAATCTGAGCTGTGTTATGTTGTTCAGCTCATTGATCTGGCTGAAAACTCACCCTTAGGAGGGATTAGGAAAAAACTTACCCATATTTTTTTCCCTAAGCTTTCACACACATTTTGGTTATTGGGAAATCCCTGGATATCTCAATGATGACGTTTCATGGTATTCAGGCAGTCTTGCTCAGTCTTGCCCAAGCAGAAGTTTGGTTTGAGGGGGTTTTTGTTAGACCAAATTCTAGCAAGTCATGTAACCGCGCCCTTTCTGAATTAAGAGTCAAAGATCTTATTTATTTTATGCATTTGTTAGAAAACCTAATAGAGGAAAAGTAGAGGTTTGTGTTTGAGCCACAGAGACTTCAAAGTTGTTTTGTTGCTTCTGTTTTAAAGTGGGTAGTCAGGGTTGTACAGGGGAGATGGAGTCTTTAGGGCAGAGGACATGGCAACATTTCTTTGTGGTGGATGGTGGAAGTTGAGTGGAACAGGCGGTTGTGCCTGCAGAGGCATCTCTGCTTCTATGGGGACGTTTGCAGTTGGCTACTGAGTGTATTTTGACTTTGCTTAACCCTGTTAAGAATTTCACTGTCTGGAAATGGTAGACAGGCATCTAGTGCGTGCTGAGCTGCACAGGTGCAAACAGAGGCTTCTTTGGGGTTCTGGGGAGAGATACTGGCTTGGGATTGGTGTTTTTCTGTTTGTTTTGCTATTTTTAATGAACTAATAATGTCTTGCATTTTGTAGCTCTGGCTATGGGCCTGTGTGTTGCAATGATAGCCTTTGTTCGGCTACCGAGCCTGAAGGTTTCCTGCTTGCTGCTCTCTGGGTTATTAATTTATGATGTCTTTTGGGTAAGTGTTTGGTTTGGTTTTGCTAAAACTGCTTTTATGCTTTGGATTTGTAATTGGCTTTGGACTAGTTTTACATGAAATCTACTGGTATAAAGTTGATGAAATCTGGCAAATCCAAAAGATCAGCTCCACCACTCCATTCTGAGATGCTGAATTCTACAATAGGATACAGAATTATTTCCTTGCTAATTACTTGAAAAAAAAGCAGAAATAAGATTAGAATATTTTGACTTTTGCATATTATTAAAAAAAAAAAAAAAAGAATTTGGACCTCAAATTTTGAAAGCCCTCTGAAGATGAAAACAAGCATTTCCCATGCACACAAAGCTGTGTCCACACCAGCAAAGGGTGCACGCGCCAGCTTCTGATTAGCAGTGAAATCTGCAGAACAGGAATGTGAATGGACTTGCAGCCAGAGAGGTTGGCATAAAATCCTACACTTCTACAAGAAACCTGACAGAATGTATTTTGTAATAGCAAGAGGGGTTTGTTTTACCTTTGCATAACACTGAGCACTGATCCAGGGCAGCACCCACTGACAGCTCTGGCAGCCAGGCAGTTTTCCAGTGGGATGGGCTGTAGCATAAAAGCCTGTTGGAAACAAGGGCTGCCTCACTCCATTTATGAGTGAGCACCATGCTCACCTCTTCTCCGTTCTGCAGCTTTCTCCTATATTCAGGGTGCTGTTATCTGCGTTTGTCATCTTACACTATCTGCTTGTTGTCCAGACAGATCCTTTGCCAAAGGATCTCAAGATATTAATTAATATCTTGATATCAGAAAGTATATTCCAGTTATTCTTGAGGATTAATAGGGTAAAAAGCCCTACCTGAATTTTTGAAATACATTTTGCCTTTCATCATCATATACACAACGTATGTATATGGAAAATTTGGAAAATATCCTTTCTTTTCTTCAGTAGGCAAAGCAAAAATACATGCAGCTTGAGTTGCTGTGTAATTGCAGTTTATAACTTCTGATTTCCTTGCTCTGTAGGTCTTTTTTTCTGCTTACATCTTTAACAGCAATGTTATGGTGAAAGTGGCCACACAACCAGCTGATAATCCCCTGGACGTGTTGTCCCGGAAACTTCACCTGGGACCAAATGTGGGCAGAGATGTTCCCCGTCTGTCGCTGCCTGGCAAACTTGTATTCCCAAGGTAAAAGCCTCTTTTACTGTATTACATGAGAAATGTTTTCCCTCCATATACTTAGTAGTACTAAATCTGTTGGAAAATACCAATTTAGATCCCTGTTTAGTCATTCCCTCTTCATTCTAAAGAAGAGCATAATGAGCAGTGAGGACTGGACACCTTGCTCATTCGTAGAGAAAAGACCCTGCTGGGGTAAAAGGTGCGCTGTTCAGAGCAGCATACACTTTTCGATGTTTGTGTGAGTTCTGCAGCCTGATGATTGCTAGTGTGACCTCACACTTACAAGCAAAAGATCTGAGGTTTATTATAACATCAGAATAGTCTGGATTACTGCATAATTGCAGATGATTGGAAAGGGGTTGGAAACTGATCTAAGCAAGGGTGGCTTACCAGGCAAGCACAGTGCTGGAGGGAGACTATTCCACATGTCCGTGCTCCAGCAGTTCCCTGATGGCTCAGATCTATAAGCAGACACACTCAGGGGCAGTAAGATCAGTGCAGCAGCAGTCAAGCAGTAGGTTTTGTTGGCATATTACTGTTCTTGTTTCTTTAGATGTTGAGATGCTGAAATTACAGAGATTAGAAGATGATTGTCTGCAATGATAAAACCAAAATTGTTCACTTTGTCAACTTTGTGATAACTTAATTTGCCTTCATTTTCATGAAAAACATCTTGGATTTAAGATAATAGACGATTTTAGTTCTTAATCTTTTTCACAGTCGGCTCTTTTCTGGGAATCTGGCAAGACTGTCATCTTCTGTTTTGTCTGAATCTCCAAAATGGCTGTACTGTCTTGTTTTATATCTGTGTGCACGGGGATGAAGGTGCACTGCCTAGCAGTGGTAATCAGATAAAAAGGGCCAGCTGGTCCCTCTCATCAGTGCTGAGGAGGGAGAGGACTGAAATACTGAGTCAATGGATCTGTTTCATTGAGTGAATTAAGGGCAAAAGCAGTGTAAACACTACTGGGAGAAGGAAACTGGTTTGGAGCAATGTCATCCCTGCCCAAATGGGTTTGTGTAAAGCTGAGGTGGTGGAGAAATCGCTGAGGAAAACCTCATTAGCCAGCACTGGGTTCTGCTATGTGCAAGTTTGCCGGTAGAAAGAGGGGCTGTTCCAAATGAAGCTCAAAACCACAGTGGAGGAGTCTAGAGCTTGTCATCTTGTGTTTTGGGCATGAACCCAGTTCTGGTTGCTCTTTAGTTCCACAGGCAGCCACTTCTCCATGCTGGGGATTGGAGATATTGTGATGCCAGGGCTTCTGCTCTGCTTCGTCCTGCGCTACGATAACTACAAAAAACAAGCCAACAGTGATTCCTGCGGTGCCCCAGGACCAGGGAACATCTCTGGGCGTATGCAGAAGGTCTCCTACTTTCACTGCACACTTATTGGCTATTTTGTAGGTGAGTAATTAGTTCAATATGAAGAGCTGCCTAAGTGAGCAGACGTGGGATTACTGTAGTAGGTTTAAAAGATGATGAAAGCAAGTGTAAAGAGGCTTTAAGAGGATGCTTGGTTATGTTCTTTTTAATCCTCCTTTCTTTGCATTTATTGGCATGGTCTAGGGAGAAAATCCCTTCTATAGTCTTCAAGATTTTTTTTTGTAGTTGTATTTTATTTAGAGGATGAAAGAGATTATCGGTGTTTTTGTTAGCACTTGCACTTTGCTTCACTGGCATGGAAAGTGTTGTAGCTCATACCTGAGTGATGGGAAAAATATGGGAGTTTCCAGATGAATTATCCTGTGCACAGTACATAGCAGATCTAAGCAATTCACCTAGGCAATTCCTGCATATTTGTATTCTGATCCTGTGACATAGTAGTACATACAGAAAATCATCAGTAGTTACAACTGTAATGCTGTTTATAATTTGCTGTAGCCAGCCCTTTCCTGCCTAGTATAAAATAGGCTTTTCCCTCAGTCAGGGCATGCATGTGCATATCCTGACCTCCTGTGGCCCTTCTGAGGCTGAAAAGGAAAGATCATTTCCTACCAGTAGCCTTCCTTCCCCCACACCTCGATTTTTTTCCCCCTACACTCCCGTCTGGCAAGTATTCAGGAAAGTAATTCCTGATGTGTACAGCCCTTCCCCTGAGCCCCAACTGCTCAGGCCAGGGGCCCCACACCAGCAGTCTCAGGAGCAGCACTTCAGTGCGATGCAATCAGCTTTCCCCCTTCACTTTTTGTTGTATTTTGTCTGAATTATTCTTGGCTTAGTCTGAGATTCAAAACTGGACCAAGTGGCTCAACACAGCCCATACTAAAATAGAGTCATTTTTCACTGTTTTGTTTGTTTTAATTGCATTCAGGGAAAGAAAAGCACAGAGAAGTAACTTTTCCTCACCTGTGTCTCAGAATGGGGGTGAAGGAATACTCAGTGGATGAAATGCTGAGAAACATCCACCTGCAACCTGAAGATATTTATAGTGACTTTTTTCTCTTACAGGTTTATTAACTGCAACAGTAGCTTCTCGTATTCACCGGGCAGCACAGCCTGCCCTGCTCTATTTGGTACCATTCACTTTATTGCCACTCCTCACCATGGCCTATTTAAAGGTAAGAGGGGAGGACACATGGGCAGCAGGAAGCTCTGGGCCAGCTGGCAGCAGGGTCAGTGTCCTTGCACTGGGCAGCAGCTCTTAGGAGGGTGATGTGTGTCCCTGGCAGCCCTGGCCCAGAACAGAGGGACCACTGCTGTCAGGTCAGTCTTCATTTTAGAGGACTGAGCAACTGAGAGATGAGTTCCTGAAATAGAAGATCATTAATGCACATGAAGTACCAATAATTATAAACTAAATAAATTCTGAAATATTAAATTGTTTTAATTGAATAAGTGAATTTGTCCTTGTCCAGTTGGTCATGAAATACCATGCGCACAAAATTTGAACAGTGATCGGAGAGGCAAAACCTTGCTTGCCTCTTCCCAGTCACCTGTTCTGAACAGAAATTTTAAAATTTACCTTTCCTGTTCCAGGGCTGTTGTTGAAGCACACATCTAGCACTCTGCAGAGCAGAACATAAGAAAGGGCAGGATTTTCAACCTGAATAATTATTTCCTTCCCATCAGAAACCTATTTTGGGTATATCTGATCTACAAGTAAGACATTCTGGCCTGACAGGGAAAAGATTTATTTTTACTGTCTATTGTAATTTGCAAAACAGGTGAAGAATAGATTTACTCCAAGATGTGTTTGCAGTTCTGTGTGCATTTTAAAATGTGAATTCTAAGCAGAGTTGAGAGTTTCTGAGGGCATGGTCCTTGTGCTGTTTCCCTGCCTAGGGCGATTTACGTCGCATGTGGTCTGAGCCTTTCCACTCCAAGTCCAGCAGCTCCCGTTTCCTGGAAGTATGATGGAATGGACAGGAAGTGACCTGAACTTCTGCCTTGGTCCTTTTCACTTTAACTTGTGGCTTTGTTGTCTCCTAAAGCTGGACTGGCTGGTGCTTGGCAAAGTACCAGTGATGGGACATGTATGAACGGACTTTGTATTAAAGGAGGGAAAGAAACAAAAGCTAAAATCCCAGAGCTCCACGTGACTCCGTATCTCCCTGCAGATGTGGAACTGGGGACCCTTTGTGCAACTGCAGCCACTTTCCTCTTTTCCTCACTCGGATGGATTAGTACCAGACTATTACCTTTGCGAGAGAGGAAGAGACAGACTTGAAACTAAAAACGGCTTGAAGTCGTTCAAAAACTTGTGAACACTAAACGCAAAAACGGTTAAGCAAACTGAGGCTTCTTCAGAAAACCCCTTGTGGACATTGGGACCAGTTTCCTGCAGGACTTCGGTTTTGAAAAGAACTGAGACAGAAGGTCTTCTGTCACAATATTGGTTTTTTTTGATTTATTAAATATTTCCTGTGGTGTGAGGTTACTTATTAAATCCACAGACATTGAGTGACTTCTTGAAGTATACATATAAAAATTTGTTGTAACAAGTTACATTTCCACCCAGATGTCATATTGCAGTGAAAAAGGGCACGATTTTTATACATATATATATACACATATATAGATATATATATGAATAAATAAAAAAGGAAAACCTGTTAAGATCATGCTGTGTAGCAGACAGGGGCTTGCTGTAATTTTTAGCATGTAGCGCAGTTACCCTGGCTTTATGTATATGGATCTACAATGAGCTGCTGTTTTTTCCCCCCTCCTACAACCGAACCTGCAGTTTAAAACCAAGTGTAGTATTTGTACTGGTTGTACCATGGACTTTAGGGGATATTTGATTTGATCAATGTAGCAAACTAGGGAAGAAAAACGTTCAAACCCAGCCCTGTGTGTCTGAGGGGGGAAGAGGTGGGGGTGTCTTTTTTCTTTTTTTTGTCTCCTTTTTTTGACTTTTTTTTTCTAAAAACAGCTCCCTTGCAGGTTTTTAGTAGTTCCTTCTTGACCAGTGCATGTATTATAGCAGCAATTGTCTTTGTGCTTTCTGATCATAGTAATGTATCACTTGTAAATACATTTTTTCTATTTTCTATTTTTTTGTATTTTTTGCATTTTGTTTCATTAGTGTGCTGTATTTTTCCATGCCCCTGCCCCTCAAAGAAAAAAAAAAAGAAAAAACTGTCCTTTACTGTTGTGACTGGTTGGAGTTTGTGTGTTGACTGCTTTGTACCTGTAGCCTGTGAAAATATGGATTTTATTCTTTCTTTTTTAAAACCAGCAGTTCCAGTTGTTATTTTATTGACTGAAAGGCTTCCCTGAGGTAACTAAACTTTTTTCCTTTCAAGCACTGTGCCAAGCAGGGTTTAGGGTGCTCTCCTGAGAGTTCATAGCTCTTGCTAGTTGATAGATGCTGGGAACTGTTAGTGGGATGGGAAAAGAACGAATGTTGGAGACTGACTCTGACCAAGCAGTGAGGTGACTTGGGGACCGGTTTCATTCCAGATAAGGATGGGGGGTGGTGAAACACCTGAAGCTCTCGGCACTGTCAGGTGGTACAAGAAGTGCATATTGGACATGGCAGGAAATTTTGTCCAGCCACATGTGTGCACTGTTATTAATGTCATAAATTAACCCCTTCCTCTGTTCTCAGGCAAGTCTGGCACGAGTGGCAAAGGGGCTGATGCCCTGAGCTGGCTGGGATGCATCTCCAAGACAGCTGGAATGTCCCAGGAAAAACAGTAAGACACAGCTCAGCCCTCAGGGCTGGGGGGCTGAGATTTAGCAAATGTGGGTGGGTGTGGCAGGGGGGACATTGTGACTTTATCTCATACACACCCACCCGAGTCCTTTTCTTTCCCATTCCCTCTACCATGTGCCTGCAGCGCTCATCCTGAGATAACTGTCACTTTTTAATGAAATTAATAGTTCTTCTTCTGATCGTGCCAGGTGTTAGGTCCCAGACTTGCTTGGGACAGCAGAAAGGCATCAGTTTTAAACTATACCTCAAACCTAAGGTGAATAAAATACTGAGGAGGGTATTAGAATAAAAAAGACTTTTTTGGTGGCTTTTGTTTTGCTGAGATGTTCCAGGCAGTGGAATAACAACTTCAGATCCACTTTGCTGCTGCTTCATCTGCTGAGCCCTTGCACCTACCTGACAGTCGTGCACAGCTCAGGTGCCATCAACTTCACATCAGGTCCCTCCTTTGGAATTATTTTTTTGGAATTCCTCTGGAATTAACATACAAGGTTGTTCTCTGTTTTGCAGCAAAATTTTTATGCCATGCCTACTAAGTGTCGTTATGAACAATTTCTACACTTACAGAAGCATTCTGGAAAAAGTTCTAGAAGTGCTAATAGTTAAATACTTAATGAGAATTAATTTAGCTTTCCAGAAAAAGCCTGGCCTTCCTTCTTAAGCCTTCCTGCACTCTGTGCCCTTCTCCTGCACCAGGAGACCCAAGTACACCCCTACTGAGCCCTGTCTCTGCCCCTCACGACTGTGCTGCTGCCCAGCCCTGGCCCTGCCCAGGTGAGCACACAATGCACTGGAAGGAGTTGGCTGCCCCTTCAGCCAGCAGGAAAAAGATTTTGGTGCTTGGCAGAGGTTCACTGAAGTTTAACTGTCCTAAGAAAAAGTGCTCTCCCAGAGCTTTAAGTTAAAGCTGCAAAGCTTTGTCCCACAGCTCTCCCACCTCAAACCACCTCAACCATTCAGGGGGATTAGAAATGGATCCTACCTGGCTGCTCAGCGGTGGGCCCTCCCTGCACAGATTGGATCTTTGGTCCTTGTCTTTCCAGTCTGATGTGGCTCCTCTGCTTGAGGATCAAGCTGTACAGGCTGCTTTGGGTCCTCTGGATTTTGGGAGACTCTGTAGGACCTGGGTTCCTGTCCCCGTTGGGTCTGGTACAGTTGCTGATGCCTTCTTTGTTGAACTCCTTAATAAACTACTTGACGCGAAGTCCTGCAGTGAGATTGCCCAACCACCTGCCCTTTCTTCTGGAAAGTTGTCAAAAATAATTATTTTAATAACTGACTCTAACGTAAGTCTTCTTGCAAGAGGTAAAAGGCTGGCAAAAAAGTGATAGACTGGGGTGTGCTTATAGTACAGTTGTCAGGACACGGAGCAGAACTGTAGTGTACAAATCTGCAGGTCTGGTTCTCTGCTGCATCTCTGGGAATAGTCAGCTTAGAAATAGTACTGTTTGTATGCTGATATTTCCCTAAGGTCACACTTCACCTCGCAAAAACAATTTGAAATTGGTTTTTTAGGTAAGAAGTAGTAAACTTCATTTTTCATTCAAGCTACAGCACTGTCACATTTTCTTATCATTATTCCATGTCTTCATTCTATTATTCTTCCAGGCACTTTGCTTTTTAACTTCAGGATGTCTTTCAAATTTAGTGTTTTCCATCTTTTCCAAATTCCCAACATAACCTGAATGTGTGGCTGTTGCCAGGTCTGTGTTGATAGTGAAGGCTCTCATCTTAGGCAAAACAAAGATCTAATTTAAAATCACAATAAATTTGTCCTTTTTTCAGAACAGCCCATCTCTTCCTTTAGTCTGTTGGAAACTCACAGGAAGAGTCTGAGCTATGTGATACAAGAGCTATCAGGTCTAAGGTGGGGCAGGAAGTAACTCCTAGTTACTGTAACAATGTTTTCTAAGAAAGTATTCTAATTCAGGCTCCACCTGCTTCATGCCTCATAACCAGTTTCATGTACTCTTAAAGCATTGTGGGGCAAAAACCACAAAGTCCTTGAGAAGTGTAGCTTTTGTTCTTGAGAAGTGACTAATCTCCTTCCCCACTTGTTTCTAATTTATGTATAACCTGTTTTTCCCATCTCTGTGCCCCAAGTTTGCAATGTTGGCTGAGTTTGTCGATACAAAGTTGTGACTTTACCTGTGAACAGACCCTATTCTCCAAGGAGAGCCTGGCCCTGCCTACACCTGGGTTTGTGCTGAGGGTGGCTTGGTAAGAGTTTCTGATTTAATGCTGCAAAACTTGTTTGTGTTTTGCCCTTTCAGCAGTTCCTCTGCAACAGCCCTGAGGTGCAGACACACACTCATCACACAAAGTTCTCTCAGCCAGCAGCAGCGAGGAGTAAGCTTGAAGTATCTTGCTCTGAGAAGAGCCATTGCTTTGCTCTGAGAGCTCTGTGCCTTTGTGTGTAACCATGCTGTTTTACCCCAACGCACTGCTGTGGTCAGTGCAGCGTCACAGGGCACTGAGATCTCTCTGAACCGGTGGCATCAGGGAAGAATGTTCAGAAAGATTTTGTTTGAAAGCTTTCAGAAAAAACAACAAAAAAGCACTTTTTAATACCTCAAGCTTGTAGGTTCTCCAGGTGTTCTCTGTCAGCTGAGGTGGTCACAGCCACCATGGTGGGGTACAGGTACGGTTTCATTCTGCTCTGGAGAGAAGCTGCAGCCAATTAGAGCTGATAATGAGGGAGGCTGAGGGTGAAGAGGGGCAGGGCAGCAAGCATTGACAGTACAGTGGCTCTAAGCAATGCTTAGATGAGAGGAGAAAGGGGCTGGCAGAAGTGTGACTGACTGTGCTGGCTCACTCCAGATTCAGCTGGAGTGCAGCATAACAGGAACTCTGCATTGCTGAAGTCCTCATGTACCTGCAGCTCCTGTTCTACCCAGTGGCTACACAAAGTTACTATAAAATGGTATCCCACATCCTCATGTACCATCATAGAAGTGAGCCTGCAGCAATCAAAGTGGTGACACAGGCTGAAATCAAGCTAGAGAAGTCTCTGTCCTCTCATCCAGAGAAGCCCTCTGTAATTTACAACACATTCATGATCATTGGAATGGTTTTCCAGTAGGAATGGTCCTGTTGAATGCACTGCCTGGTGACTTCTGTTAATCCTTATGCTTGGGAGAGCAGCAAGGAGAAACTCAGCACTTGAGGCCCTCGCCCCAACACGCCACTGCCCTCCAGCACCCTGCACAGGGATGACTGACATCACTGAGAACTGGTCTCACTGGTGCTTGCAGGCCCTGCTGGTTTCTGCTTCTGTCTTATGACAGAAGAATGGAAGAAATTATTCTAAATTAATTCACATCTGCATTAAAAAAAAGGTGAGGGAGTGGTGGTCCTTTAAATTCAGGTTTTATTTCTCTTCTCTGCTCTCTCATGTAACAGAATCCTACTCTTCTTCTCTGCACACAAGTCTAAATAAATGGCACCACAGGAAAATAACCATTTAACCTTAGTGTATTTGTTTGGACAAGGAGGCAGACTGGACCATACAAGGTGGTAGTCTTAATCCCCTCCCTCTTTTCCTGAGTTTAGAGCTTTTCCTTTGGCTGTTGAGTCTTCTAAGAGTTAATGTCTTACAACAATCACTGATTGAGGATGTGCTACTGCTAAAGCTTCCTGGTGAGGTTTGTGTGTCATGTCTTCATTTCCTTGTTGCCCAAAACATGTAGACATTAAAGGCTGTTACTGCCCTTTCAGGCACTTGGTTTCCTGTCAATAGTGTAGAAGCAGAGTTGGGAGCAGAGGGGCTTCCTTGGTGGTTTCTTTTTTACAAAATAGTCCTAGACACTGAAGCTTGGCTGTCCTTTGCTTCTATCCCTACATCCCAGAGCAGTTGAGTGAGCAGGTGCTGGGCTCTACTGGCCCAGATTGAGGGATTCTTTCTGATCTGTGTTTTCGCATATACGCAGAGAGCAACCGCAGTCTGTGCTCAGAGCACTCCGTGTGTAGGTTGTCCCTGCATGTCCTCCTGTCTAGCTCCTCTCCTGCTGGAAGTGAGAAGTGCCCTGCTGCAGGGATTACCTCAGCCCAAGCCTGTGTCCCATTAGGAGCTCACACACAGCTGCATCCCACAGCTGAACTCCACTGCAGTCTGATCTGCAGAGGCACGTGACCAGCAGCCTGGAGCAGGGCAAAGGGGCCATGGCTCTCTAACTCTGGCATTGGTTATCCAGTGCCACATAGTGCAAATTTAGCAAAACAGGCACTCGCTGGGAAGTGCTGTAAATTTGTGACTACCAAGCCACTCCAACAGTCCAGTCTAGGAAAAGCCCCACGCTGCCCTACAAGCACAGGTTGCCTCCTCCTCTCCTGCACTCACAGCCATCACTTACAAACCTCAGTCCAGCCTCCACGCACCAGATTTTGTCCAAAGAAGAATCAGCACATTTTAACTAGAGCATTAGTTACTCATTGGTGAGGAAAACCTCCATCATTAGCCTCAGTCAAGAGGGTGAAACTCCACCATTCTCATGCACCATTACAAGGCACTTGGGGCAGTGTGTTGCTCCAGTCAGCTTCCTCAGCCTCGGTAGGCCTTCAGCAGCTGTCCTGCAATCACCAGTCTCTGGATTTCACTGGTCCCCTCATAGATCTCGGTGATCCGAGCATCGCGGTAGTGGCGTTCTGCTGGCATCTCTGTCACATAGCCCATCCCACCCAGGATCTGGATAGCCTGAAACAAAGGCAGCAGGTTAGAAAGGAAGTGGGGTCAAGAAATTTGTCTTCTACAGAATGCACACACACACCCAGAGCCACTTTAAGAGGCCTTGAGCCTACTGCAAGTATAATGGGGAGGGTGGTACACATGGGGATTATCACTTTACCATGATTTATTGTGGCAACCTTACAAACTACTCCATCATCTAGTTTACACCAGTGTTGATTCTAATTCTTCCCAGAGTGTAGGTAATTTTCTCCAAGGACGAAGGTCAAAACCAGTGTTGTCCAGGGGGGTAGAACCCTTCAAAATAGGCAGAGAAATATTCTCTGCACTTTGGGTTCCCCCAGGGATGACTGCAACTCATTTGCAATCATTGGAATAAACAGGATTGATCTCGGCAAGACTCATATGGATATTCCAGATGGACAATTAATTGCTTCAGAGGTATCTGTTAGGGATCTGTATTCAGTTAAGATGCTTTTATTAAAGACGGGGGACACTAAACCGAGGAACAGAGGATCTGATCCAGGTGCCGTGGTGATGACTGGTGGCCCCATGCTCCCCCACATTGCTGCTCCTTCTTAAAACTGCCACTGCCCTGGACAGCAGCAGGCACAGACCACTTTAATAATACAGCTGCCACAGACCAGTATAAACCCCTGCCATCCTCTTACTTCCCCACAACCCATGAAGATGGTTGTGCTCATCGGTGTCAGCCATAGGGTTGGTTGCTTGCTTGGTTGGTGTGTTTCAAATATAAATTAGTAAATTCCATCCCACCTTCCCAAAGCATCTGTGAGACATCCAAAGTCCTGTCCCACATGATGTATGTCAAAGTTGTCAATTGACAGTTACCTGATGAGCAATGGACGTTGCAGCTTCTGATGCAGCCAGTTTGGCCATCGCCGCTTCCTTCGGAAAGGAAAACATCACTGAGGGTCCAGCTGTCACACAAAGGAACCCCTCACCTGCCCAAGGAGCTTGAAGGCTCACAGAGCAGCTGTGCAGAGAGACAGGCCTGATGATAGTGCCAGCTGAGACCAGCCACCCCTTTCTGCTCAGCTACAACCAGTGCTGAACTAGGCAGGCTGCCCAAGGGTGGGCAGCAGGCCCAGGACCTGCTGGTGGTTACACCCCAGCAGTGCTGGCTGGGCAGGTGCTGAGCACAGTGATGCTCTGTGGAGTGGGGTTCCCTGGCTGCAAGCCTGTGTCCTGTGCTGTGGCTGCTGGACAAAAGCAGGGCTGGAAATACCTTAGTGAAGGGCTTTCCATTGTCCTTCAGCATAGCGGCTCTCCAGGTCAGCAGGCGTGCACCTTCCAAGGCCACAGCCATGTCTGCCAGCTTGAACTGCAACAACAAACACTGCCTTTGGTCCAAGGCCTCTGCCTGCACAAGGGGACATAGCTGAATTCTCTCACCCCCGGGGCCAGTAAATGACAAGGAGCCTCTGTCCCAACAATTAGTTTTAACAGTGTTTGAAAACAGAATTATCACCCTGTTTATCCCAGACAGTACAAAGTGCACCGTGTGCCTGATACCACGCCCGAGAGCACACACAGACTTTCCACCAGCCCCAGCACCCTGTGGAACCATGTGCCCAGCTTGTACCTGCACTGCCTGGAGCTTTGTGATGGGTGACCCAAAGGCCATTCTCTTCTCAGCATAATCCACAGCACAATCCAGAGCTGCCTGTGCTATTCCAAGTGCCTGTGAGGCAATACCAATCCTTCCTCCATCCAGAGTTTGCTGAGAAAGACATGTATGTAAGTCAAGTCATACTTGATCAAGAATAGTACACGCACATTTCTGATGTTGCTGGAAAGTGGCTATAGCCTTAAAATCCTCTGGTCAAAGACCTCCTTAATTTAGAATGTTCCCAGTTATGCAGGAATAGAGAGCTGTAACAGGCACTGGCACTGCAGAGAGAAGGCCAGAGTACAGCAGAAGCAGAAATGAGAGGGATTGCTTATTAGCTGGGAGAAAAAAAGAGGGTGCAAAATAAGGGAAACACCACAACAAGGATCTCCTCTGGAAGGGGCTGGAAAGAACTCTTCAGGCAGACCCCTGACTCACTCTGCAGCTGATTTTACTTTGGAAATCTGGTCAGTTTTCCTTTTTTGCCCTCATCATTAGGACACACATGTGAAAACATTTTTCAAACTGATGAGTGAACCCAGTCAATTACCTGACTTAGCTCAAACACCTGCTCTGCCCCACTATGCACAGGAAGAAATTGCAGCACAGGGAGAAAAGGCTTCATCTTCTCAACTCTGGGCTGAAGGTCTTTAAAGGAACCTGTCAGTCACCAACCAGTTTTGGTTCTGGACACAATGGAATGGGCTCTGCTCCAGGGAGCTTAGCCCAAAATATCAGGCCAACAAAGGGTGCTTTGCCCCTCCAGAGAGAGCAGTGACCACTCTCAGAGGGCAGTGCCTCACTGCAGGAAACAAAGCTGTTTCCGGCTGCCTTGATCCTCCTCAGAAGTCTTATGCATACCATAACTCAGCTGTCACTCACCTTGAGACACTATCCAGAGGTTGTCCTGGGCCTCCAGGACAACTTTCCTCTGCTACAGTATTCACATGGGGAAATGCCATGTTTTCCCCTCATCTATGGGTACAAACTGGAGGAACAGAGGGTTCAGAAAGGAGAAAAATTAAAATATACTGCCCCTGTTGACACAGCACCTCAGTGGCATCAGCATTCCTTCAGCTGAGAACCACCACAATAAAAGTGCTGTCAAAGATCTGTGTAAATTAAACATTCATCAAGCTCTGGGAATGATTCCTCCCATGTTGGCAAGAAGGGTCAACAGCTTAACATGACACAGAACAGCTTATGCAAGCAGTCCTCACTGAAGTGACTGCCTCTGGAAATGGTTTACAAAACAGTAAGCTTGGGAGCTATGGCTGTACACACCCACAGCTGCACCCCATCCCTCTCTTACCATGGCGATTTTGAAGCCCATTCCTGGCTGCCCCAGCAGGTTGGCCTTGGGTATCCGGCAGTCCTCAAATATCAGGTTGGCAGTGGAAGAGGCTCGGATTCCCAGTTTGTCTTCTTTCTTCCCCAGTGACAGCCCAGCTGTTGGCATGGGAACCAGGAATGCACTAATGCCCTGCAACAAGACCCAAACTCTTAGGAATGGTGCTTCTTACCTTCCCACTTCCTTGGCTGTCAACAGGCTTCCTCCATTTTACATAAAAGCCACATGTCTAGGTAACCAACAGGAGGGAGGAGGGAGCTGAGACAGAACAAAGCCAGCACACATCAGCCCCTCCTCTGCTCAATGCCTGCATGGCTTCAAAAACAGAGTCTGTTTTTGCAACAAAGCTGTTGCAAACTGCTTCTCCACAACTCTTTCACTCCCACCTCTTTTTCCTGACTGGTACAAACTATTGCACCTTGTGCTTCAGGGATTTATCCGTAGTAGCAAACACCACGGTGGCCGAGGCGTCCCAGGCGTTGGTGATCCAGGCCTTGGTGCCATTCAGAACCCACTCGTCCCCATCCAGGCGCGCCACAGTGGAGGCTGCACCCGCATCGCTGCCGTTTCCTGAGTAAAGCAGCAGCAAACAAACCTCAGGTGACTGGTGACACACTGGGGGCAAACCCACCCCCCACCTGCACCCCGTCAGCTCAACGGCACCTCTTGAACTGTGGTAGTGGCACCACCTTCCCTCCCACAGGATGGGGAAAGACCCATGTGTGCAGGATGTGTCCAGAGCTCTGCTCACACAGGGAATGAGTACTTCCAGCAGGGACCATAGGATGGCAGTTCTGAGACTTCACTTGCACAGAACTGCTATAAATGACCTTTCTACAAACTGTTCCAATTTCAAAGACCTAAAGTTCATTCTAAACCTGACCAAGGAAAGAAGCTACACCACGTTCTTTGCAACAGGGATGGTAACAGTCACATCACCTGGTTCACTGAGGGCAAAACATCCAATTTTCTCTCCACTGGTGAAGGGAGCGATCCACTTGTGCTTCTGCTCTTCAGAGCCAAACTTGAGTATTGGCCCTAAATACAGGGACTTCAAGAATTTAGTGTTGTTAGTGCCTCTTGAAGGTACAACCAATCCAGTAACTCCCTAATGTGCTCTCCAACACACCACAACCCACCACAGGAACAGATTAACTTCTCCCAAACACCCCTCTCCCATGCCAACCTCACTCCATGCCTGCCCCTCACACTCACGTTATTGACACTGATGATGACGCCCGTGGATGCACAGCCCCTGCTGATCTCCTCCACGGCAATGGAATAGGCCAGGTAGTCGAGGCCTGCTCCTTTGTACTTCTCTGGCACATCCATAGCCAGCAGCCCTAAGCTACCCATCTTCTTCACCTGCACACAGAGAATGGAGAGGTTATGTCCTCTGCAGCACCAGTGTGCCAGCAAACACAGACATGTGGAGAGCAAGACAGGTCATGGCAGGGCTACACCCAGAGGAAAAGATGCACAAAACTCCCGGTGAAATGGGAATTGGAACAAACAGGTGAGTGTCCCCAGATCCCAGTGACTTCAGCAGGAGCTGTACACAGCCACTGTGGTTTAGGCTCTTGCTTGTTTAAAGAGCTCTCTTCAGTACTGGAAAGGGGGGAGCCTTTTGAAGGTGAAATAGGGAGAGAACTCCACCAACATTTCCTCAGCCTCCCACCAAAGCTCTCCCCTTGCACATCTTCTGTCAGTAGAAATGGGAATTCTAGCTGATAAAAATCATCAGAACTTTACCTTTGAGTCAGCTGAGCTTCAGCCTAGGACTGCACAAGGGAAGAATTTTACAGAATGAGTGACTGCAAAAAACAGTGTGCAAGGTGATTTTTTTTTCATTCCCAATAAAGTCAGATCTTGCTTCCCAGAGAATCTTCTGTTAGTTACGTTGCAATCAATCTACCCCAAGTTCCCCAGCTAGACCCCTTGCTTTGCAACCATAAGCCTCTGCTTGCTTTTAGAGGAACCAGGCAGAATTTTTAGATAAATAATTTCCCTCCTATATGGGCACCCAAAACACCAATCCTCCATATCAAATCCAGAGGATGAACAAGACAGCCACTCATTCTACGTATGTTGCTTTATCTAATTAAATACTTGTTTACATTCTGAATTTTCCCCTACACATTTAAGTCAAAAGACTCAGAATCAAATGTAAAATTCTCAGATGTGAACAGTAAGGAGTAAAATTATTTTCTTCCTTACCATAAGTGTGACTTTCCTGGCTATGATCCTTATACATTACTAGAAAGCGGAATGTGACAAAACTCTCATGCCTCCAATAGTGACAGCATTTGCTCGGAGCCTCTTGGCTAATGTAACAGGATCTATTTTGCTGGAACTTTGTATCTCATTGCTTAACACGCACACTGGTGTGTCCTTCTCCAAGAGAAATCACAGGTTTGGCTGGAATTTTAATTTGTTCACAGCCCCAGAGGATGATCAGCATGTACCTCCTGATCACTTTTTTCCACCATCTGAAATGCATTCACTTAATCTGTGCTTCCTCACCACAAACCATTATGTGCAGTCTGCAAAAGTATTTCATTAATTTCATAAAACAATTTTATAATTTTTATTACAGCCCACAGGTAAGTCAGTAAGAGAACTAAAAACTCAGTGGTACTAGAGCCACATACAGAGAAACACAAGGAAAGGTGAAGAGCTCGAAATGCCCTGTGGGCATTACAACGTTCCTATGCAGAGCAACGAGTTGGTCTGAAGTTCAATTTTCCGCTAAACTGGAGCTGGATGTACATTTCGCTTCTGCCCGAGCGGTCCTGCCCTAGAGCAGCAGGAAGGGGGTCTCTGGCTGTGCCATCCCAACCCTCGCACCCACCTGCTCGGCCGGGAAGCGGTGCTCCTTGTCCAGCTGCGCTGCAAGCGGCATCAGCTCCTTCTCCGCGAAGTCCCGGACCGTCTGCCGCAGCATTTGGTGTGTCTCGGGCAGCTCCGCGCTCTGGTACACGGTGTGCAGACGGCGGCACCGCAGGGCCAGCGCTGGAAGCGGGGAGGGGACTCAGCGCCGCCGCTGCCCTTCACACCGGGCCTGGGGTGGACGCCGGCCCGTGAAGGCCTCTGAAGGCCCCCCCAACCCCGGGACACCTTCCCGCGGTCCCGGGGCCGCAGCCGCGGCCCGGCTGAAGGGCGGCGCCACTCCCGCGCCTGAGGGGATTCGCCTCAGGCAGGCCCTGAAAAAGGGCACCGGAACGCCACCTCCTGCGCAGGCCGCGGCCCCTTCCCGCCCCACCCGCGTGCCTC
>VZRS01012619.1:0-64440 GCA_013398055.1 Ifrita kowaldi
AGAGCAAGTGGGTATGAAGTGATCATGAACAAATTTATCCTTTCCATCTCTAGACTATCTGTATTCTAAAGCAGCCTAAAAATGAAAGAAGGAACAAGTGAACTGTTTTTTTCAAAGTGAAGCTTATAAAAGCCATTGTGTATAGCTGTTGAGATTGGGCATGAATAAAAGCAGTCCTCTTTAATCCCGTGTTTATAGCATCCCACCACTAAGCTGCCTGTAAAAGACACTTGGTGACTTGATCACTAAACGCAGGATATGAACTACTACTCTCCCCAAAAGAATTGCATGCAAAGTCAGGACTTCCAAGTTCAAGGCCAAAGATTAAACCACCATGAAGGAAAATCAATGCAGTTCAGAACCTATCCCTTGGTGGCACCTCAGCTGAACTTATATTTTTGTTGATGCCTGTTCAGATCCTTCCTGTCCAGTGAACGCTGCTTCCTCTTACAGGCACCCAGAATTTGTCAATGTCACAGTTTCTTGGTGGAACAAGTGCTGCAGGAGCAATCTTGAGCCTCATGTTTCAGCTAAGTGGAAACAGTATGACATATGCTCAGAAGAAGACATGGCCATGTACAGTCACAGGTGCTTCAAAAGTCCAAAAACTGAAAGTTTTAGTGATTGCTGAGAGAGCTTGCACAGCATCAAGGCCTTTTTTCTTTCTCCGTCTGCCCACAGTTCTGCAGTGAACAGACTGGGGTGTGGCAGCAGGCTGGGAGGGGGCACAATCTGACAGATGACCTGAACTAACCAGAGATATTCCACGAAGTGCCATGGACAGCAACAAAAAGTAAGGGGGGGGTGGGGGGGTGTTCAGTGAGGTTAGCCAGCTTTTGCTCAGGAACGGGGTGGACATTGATCTACCTGTGTGAGGAGTGATCATCTTTACTTCACCTGTTTTGGTTTGCTTCTCTTTTTCCATTTCTTCTCCACTTCTTAAATAATTTTTATCTTGACCCAAAAATTTTCTTTTTTCCTCTTCCTTTCCTCTTCCCCAATCCCTCTGGAGGTAGTGAGGAAAGTGAGCAAGTGGCTGTGAAGTGCTGAGCTGCCTACCGGCATTAAACCACACAATTAACATAATCTTCAATTTTCAACTATTTCTATTCAAAGTATTTCCTCAGGAGCACCATCAGATTTTACAATCTGTCCATTTAATTTTTTGCAGATTACTAAATCTGTCATGAAAGTAGTAAGGAGCAACACTGATTACTCCAGACACACCCACGACCACCCATAAACCTATGATACATGGTAATTGTTTTTCTCTACGTCCTTCAAGGAACATTATGTAGCAGCTGAAGAAACTGTACATGCATGTATGCATTTGAAACAGTCTCTTCCAAGTAATTTCATTAGCAACAGTGACAGAACTCTTCTGAAATTCACTGTGACTTCTCAAACTGCTAAGGATGAAAACTGCTATTCCTCCTCCTCTCATCAAAATCCCTTAAGCAACTAATTCACCTCCTGAACGAACATACAGCAAAAATCTGTTTTATAAAGAGTTAAGAGCTGTCCTGATTTGTGTAAAATACCATTTTCCCTCTTTTCTTTTTCCTCCTGTGTGTAAAAGTGTAAACAACACATTCTTTAGATCCAAGATTTCCTGTTTCTTCCCCTTTAAAGAAAAGTCCCTTGCAGATCGGTACTTTAACCTACCACACAAAACAGTGATCATATGAAGGAGAAACAAATGAACAAGTGACGACAAAAGCAAAATTTCTTTGGTCTCCAAAAAGTTAACGACTTGTACTAAGCATGGAAAAAATATCAGGAAGGCGCTTGAGCCTTGGTTGGCCAGGGGTTTTTAACACCGAAGAACATCTGTTAAACCCATAATTTTGTCAGAAACCAGCATCTTAATACACTCAGAAAAACTGTCTGAGACACACAAGGCAAGCTCCACGTTGGCCTTGGCCATGATCCTCTGGAGACTACGCCAGAAATGCTTGGTGGCAGGACAGCAGCTGGCACCACAACAGGGATGCGCCAGGCAACCGGGACGCTGAAGTCCATCTGTGGGAAACCTGAGCAGATACTTCGCTTGACGGTACCTGCGTCCTGCCCCGGCGGCAAAAGAGGGAAGGGGCATAGGGTTCAGCATGACCCCTGAGACTTCCTTCCTGCCAGCGCCAGGTGTGTCCCTTCCCGAGCACCTGGCAGCTGTCCCGGGCAGGGCTGGCACCGACGCTTTCCCTCCAGCCGCCACAGGCCGCCATTCCCCGCCCTTCCCCCGGCAAAGGGAACGCCTCGCTGCCCACGGGCCTCGCGGGACGCCGCCTCCTCGGGCCGGCCGAAACCCTCCCGACACTCAGTGTCAGCCTCCTCCCGCTCCAGATCCTGCCCCCGACGCCTCTCACCGTCGCGCCCATGGCCCCTGGATGCCGGGCGACGCTTCCCAGGAAGCGANCCACCCTCAGTGTAAAGTTCTTTCTCGTGTTGAGGTGGAACTTCCTGTTCTAGTTTATGGCCCTTGCTCCTCGTCCTGTCACTGGGCACCACTGAAAAGGGTCTGGCACCATCCTCTCGGCACCCACCCTTGAGATATTTCTATGCATTAATGAGATCCCCTCTCAGTCTTCTTTTCTCCAGACTAAACAGGCCCAGCTCCCGCAGTCTCTCCTCATAAGAAGGATTCTCCATACCCCAAATCATCTTTTTGACCCTCTGCTGAACCTCTTCCAAGAGCTCCATGTCTCTCTTTTACTGAGGAGCCCGCAACTGGACACAGCACTCCAGATGTGGCCTCGCCAGGCCAAGCAGAAGGGAAGGATCACCTCCCTCCATCTGCTGGACACACTCATCTCAATGCACCCCAGGGTACCATTGGTCCTCCTGGCCAATAACTCCGCGGTGCCCTGCCCCGCCGGAGAGCAGCCGGGACGTGGGGAAAGAGCCCAGGGTGGCAGGAGCACCGGGAGGGGCCGAGGAGCTCCTCGCCTGCCTGTGCTCCCCGCAGCTGCCAGGAGGTGGGACAGGGACACGTGTGCGGGTGTCACCTCCCCGCCCAGGTGTGCTTTGGTCAGGCGCTGCTTTAGGTCCGCGGCGACTGGGACTGCCTTAATACTCTAGAAAAGCCTCCTGGAGAAGGCAGGCGATCGTGCTTCACAACACAGTGACATCAAGACTGTTTGGAATCCTGAAAAAGTTTTTTCCCGAGGTTTGATTGATGCTCCGCTGTTCTGATGTGAGCAATGAATCACACAACCAAAGCTGCTGCTTTCATTAGAAAAAAAAAAAGGCAAAAATGCGTTTAGGGGGAGATGTTCTTGTGATCAGTCCACATGAGGCTGCAGGAAGGAAATAATGAAAGTATTTAATAATAACAAGCAAAAAGGTAAATGAGAGCAATAACAGCAGAATGCATAGAGCATAATGGCCAAAGGAATCAGGTAAAGAACTTAGAAGAAAGGTAGCTAAAGGCATTGTGGGGAAAATGTGCAAATTAGATGTAGCTTGAAAATACATAAAATCCAGTTATTACTCATATCAGTCTATAAAATGGCCGTGCTGTGTTTTCTGTAATCATGTCCAGAGGTATTTAACATTATACATAATCACTACAGGACAATAGATATGTATTTAAGATATTCAAGCTTTTATGTTTACAGTGTTTTAAAAGTTTTCTTTACTTTATCCAGTGTTAGTGTAGTAAATCAGTGTGTATTATAGATAGTAGCAACAAGTGCTCCAGCATTTAAAATTGCATTTTTAAAGGGTATTTATTAAGCGACAAACACCAAAAAGAAAATGTGCACTACAGGGTTACCTAAAAACAAACAAATAAACAAAAATTTGAGACCTTTTAGCAACTAGTTGTTTCTGAAAAATGGGATTAGTGATTATTGAGAAAAATACTTGCAGCCATCTTCTTGTGAAGTTTCAGTGCTTCTTGGTTCTATTTTCCTTTACCTGGATTAAAGGATTTCACATTTAGCATACAATTGTGCTTTTTTTGCAACAGTATGGATGGTGCTCTTCACTGTCTCTGTGATAGAAGTAACTACCCCAGTAACTCAACTAAATATATTCAAAGTTGCACGTGATCAGTTGGGATTTTCTAGCTTCCTGTAAATAAATTCTCTAGGTGTGTCAGCTGTAATAAACTTTACTGTTACAGATGTTAAGTGGAGTGATTACAGAGGAAATTCCACCTGAACATCAGGGAGAAGTTATTTTCTGTGTGCTTGACTGAGCACTGGAGCAGATTGCCCAGAGAGGTTGTGGATTCTTCCTCACTGGAGATATTCAAAAGACATCTGGACACAATCCTGAGTAATGTACTCTAGGGGACCCTGCTTGAACAGTGGCTGGAATAGATGACCTCCAGTGGCCCCTTCTAGACTTACCCGTTTTGTGCTTCTCTGAGTAGCCCTTACTGACTCACTGGAAGCAGGCAGATAGCAGCAAAAATCGAACTGCACCACTAAATTGGATTGACTAAATAACCTGTAACTGGGTGGAAGGAACTTGGATATGTAAGGCCCTTGATTAGGAAGTCTGTTGAGGAGAAACACACTGGCAGATGTGATCTGATATTCCCTGATATCTGAGACTTGTTGATATCCTGTAGTCTTTTTTAGTTCAGAAATGTAGAAATTAGGCTGCTTGATTTTGGGAGGTCTCCTGCCTGTTGTTAAAGAGCATGTATTTGGCTGCTTGTAATGTATTTTCTATTTCTATTATCTGTATTCCATAATTCCAAATGGAAAGTGGCATGTATGCTGGAAAATGTTCTCTTTAAATAAAGCAGAAGAGTAAACGATGAGTAGGATGTTTATTATTGATCTCACAGATGCTTTTGCAGTCTGCAATATGAACACGTATGGATTACTGGTAAAGCTGGAAAGCAAATTACATTTTCTTTTATCGTTTGTAAAAATGAAGTTAGGGCTTATGAAAGGTACTGGATTCAGGCTCTGGGGACCTAGCTTCTCTGTTTATCCAGGAAATAGATGTTGTACATCACAAGCAGAGGCAGTGGAAGTATTAAAGATCTCAAAAGTTCTCACACTCCCTGTCTGTAGTTGTCCTTCTTGGCCAAATCAAGGTACCAATAGAAAAGCTTAGTCTGTGCACAAACTTAATCCTGTTTTTTTCTTCAGTAAGATACACAATAATGCTGTTGGCTGCAGCTTTATTAACCAGAGCTTTTGTTCACTACAGTTTAATTTAGAAATGCCAGCTCCATAATAGGCTTTGTTGCCTTTGTTGTCTAACCTATATCCTTTTCATGCCCTTTCCACATAAGCATTTCTAATTTTTCAGCAGTGAAATGGTACCCCTGTACCCATGTCCTATACAGCAGGTTGGGAAATAACCAGAACAAAGGTGTTAGGCACTTCTTATTTGTAGCAGGGAACACAAGTATGGAATATTTGTAATAGATGCACATCTTGCGTTTTGCTGATGGGCTATGGACAGTAATATCTTTGTGGCAGAATGTCTGTTGCTATTAAGAATTTAAAGGAGTAAAAAATATTTCCTGTGTGTGGCAAAATTACCCTAGTATGTGTATGTTTCCCCATGAAACGTGTAGGTGTACCATGAGTGGCACATGTATCCACGAACATTTTCACCCGGGCGCTAAATAAAATGAAGATAATGAAGCAGAACAATGAGGGAGGGTTGTTGTATTCCAGCATGAAAGGCAAATTAATACCACTTTCAAATGCTTGAACCCACCACTCAGAGATATGTGTTATTTGTATAAATATTTTTAGAATCTTCTGTGTTGAATAAATCAGGGCATGAACAAATGAGGATGCAGTTTGTGAGTCTTGATACAGCTAAAGCCAATGTCATTTACTGGTTTATCATCTTTATCAAAAATGGTGGGGTATTACATGCAAAGTGGCCAATTTGTCTGTGAATTTTGTTTTAGGGTTTGCTTTTGAGACAGTTAAGTATTACACCCAAGAAAGTATTTTGTTTAGATGAAAGTGCATTTTGGCTGTCATAACTGAACCTCTGCTGCATTAGTGGGAGTTAGGTAAACACAGAGGCTTGATTGACAAAAAGAAGAGCAGCTGTTTACCTCTGTAGCATGGGGAAAAAGGAGGAAACCGAAAGTTCTCTTCTCCTGTTGACAGATACAATGATATTCCTGATAATTTAATACAGTAAAATTTTTCTACCAGCTTTGTACAGGTTTTGATTGCTGTTACTCTGAGACGCAGTAGAATGAGAAAAAAATAAATAAGACAAACACAGAAGAAAGACTCGTTGGGCTTTTTGCTAGGAACATTTTTAAAATTAGAAATAAGTGCCCATCAAAACTGAGGGTGGCTAGTTAAGTATCACAATATCAATGCAATTAAAAATCCGTATGTTTTAATATATATGTTGTTAAGACATGTATGTTGTTTGGGATTCTGTAATAAATGTTTTCTGAATACTTTCCTATAATTTTCTCTACTTAAACTCCAGCTGCAATGATTTTTCTTAGCCTAATTTTAAAAAACCATTTCTACGGTATTCCTTGTAGTACTGCACTTTACTGCCTCAGAACATAAACTGTGGCTTTAACAGTAACAAAAAGCTCTACGATTATAGAATACAGAGTCTGAAATGTGTGATACATCACTTCATATTCAAGAGAAAGCTATTGTATCTAGAATTATAAAGTTAAATTAAGGTTCTGCCTTCTGACATTACAAAGTACTGTAATACTGATTTTTAAATTTTTAAATTGCACTTAAAACATGGAACGTAGGGCCAGACAGATAATTTATCACGTGTTGATAACAGTCTAGATACAACTTAATTATTTCTGTCTCGTCACTGGTGCATATAAATGCTAGTACTTAGAAATGCAAACAGTAAGTAATTTTTTCAGAGAGAGTGGATGTCCAGATGTATATTCTACAACTTGGTTGGAATAACAATGTAGGCAATTTTGCAGTCATAACTGCTTGATATCAGAAAAATCGTGTTGAAGTCAGGATGCATTCAAATTATTTTGTACTTTGTGATTGGAGGTGTTTAAAGTAACTTTACCAGTCAGTTTAGGTCACAAGCAACCTTCTTTGGAATAGCTTCTTTTTATTCATACACAGTTGTGAACAGGCTTATGACTTGATATTGACAGAATTACACTGATGACACTCCAGAGCATGAGAGTAAAAGCTGTCTCACTTGTGCCTGCAGGTCTTGTGTTACGCTGGGGACAATGGCAGAATAAGTACTAGTGAGGCTGGTTGATTGATAGAATGTTCTCTAAAAAAAAATTTCTCACCATCCTATTGCATGATTTTTGAAATAATTTAGGGCCTTCTAGACTCTAAATAATAGAGTGTGTTGTGGCTGTGCGAAGTTTGAATTCAGGCCCTGCTTCTGAGAAGTGAAGGTGTGATGGATGTTTTTTGTTGAAGTGTAAGATTTGGAATGTTTGCTGAGTAAAGAAGAAGCTGTTTATATGTCCTGGAGATATGCAATATGTGTTTTCATAAATGTTGAGGGATATCTGGGCGTGAGAAGCAACCTAAGAACAAGTTTTAGGTCAGATCAAAGGTCTGTTTAGTCATTCCTTGTGGTGGAGTCTAGGGAGCTGAGGATATGTTAAGTAGTCCCTCTCTTATCATAGCCCCTGGCTTGTGCTAGTAACTTTTGTGGATGTTGTGTATAGATTGTTTAATAGCCTCTAGTAGACATTTCCTCCTACACTTTGTCTATTGCTTTGAATTCATTTAAGTTTTTGGCCTCTGTAATATTCAGTTAGGGAGCTTCAATGGATTATCAGTCTGGATGAATCTAGGACTGAACAGTACTGTGAAGGTCATGGAATTAATCAGTGAAGTTACCACAGAATGGTTTGGGTTGGAAGGGACCTTAAAGATCATCTAGTTCCAATTACCCTGCCATGTCAGGGACACTCTTCCACTTAACCAGGTTGCTGAAAGCCCCATCCAGTTCGGTCTTGAATGCTTCCAGGGATGGGGCACCCACAACTTCTCTGAGCATTGTGTTCCAGTGACTCATCATAAAAGTAAAGAATCACAATAAAGAATTTCTTTCTAATATCTAATCTAAACCTACCCTCCTTCAGTTTAAAGCCATTCCCCCTTGTCCTGTCACTACATACCCTTGTAAAAAGTTCCTCTCCAGCTCTCCTGCAGGCCCCCTTTAGGTACTAGAAGGCTGCCCCAAGGCTTCTCTGGAGCTTTCTGTTCTCCAGGCTGAACAACCCCAGCTCTCTCAGCCTGTGTTCACAGGAGAGGCGCTCCAGCCCTCTGATGGTCTTCATGACCCTGCTCTGGACTTGCTCCAACAGGTCTGTGTCCTGCTTATGTTATGGACCCAGAGCTGGACACAGCACTCTAGGTGGGGTTATACACGACTGGAGTAGAGCGGCAGAATCACCTCCCTTGACCTGCTGGTCACACTTATTTTGATGCAGCCCAGGTTATGACTGGATTTCTGGCAAGTTTGCTGAGTGTGTGCTCAATCCCACTGTCCATGTCACCACCGAAAGTGTTAAACAGTGACAGTCCCAACACTGATCCTTGAGGAATGCCCCCGGTCACTGGTCTCCACTTGGACATCGAGCCATTGATTGCAATTGTTTGAGTGCAACCGTCCATCCAATTCCTTATCCATTGAGCAGTCCACCCATCAAATCCATCTCTCTCCAGTTTAGAGACAATGGCATAGCACGGGACAGCATCAAATGCTTTGTACAAACCCAGGTAGATGGCTTCAATTGCTTTTCCCTCAATCACCAGCACTGTAACCCTGTCATAGAAGGCCAGCAGATTTCTCAGGCATGATTTGCCTGTATTGAAGCCATGTTGGCTGTCACGAATCACCTCCTCATTTTCCATGTGGCTTAGCATAGTTTCCAGGAGGATCTGCTCCATGATCTTGCTGGACACGGAGGTGAGACTAATCAGCCTGTACTTCCCCAGGTCTTCCTTTTTTTTCCCTTTTTGAAAATGGGGGCTATATTCCCCCTTTTCCAGTAAGTGGGAATGTCATCATATTGCCATGACTCCTTAAATATGATGCACAGGGGCTTAGCTACTTTCTCCACCATTTTACATGTGCATTATATGGTATTTCGAGGTACATGAACTTGGAAGTTGGTATTTGGAAAGAAGGGTATATTCCTGGAAAACAAAGCAAACAGGTTTTTCGGTGTCAAGTGGATACTGGAAAGGAAAGATTGATATTTCTCAGAAGGAAAAGAATATGGGGGTCTATTTTATACTTCTGATTGAAGTATAGGGAGAGAATAAGTTTGGACAGGCTTGGCTGGAGAATGACACTTTTAGATAAGCATCAAAATATTTTATATTGAATTGAAATTAATTTGAAACAAAACTCCTGAGTTTCTGAAGCTCATTCTTCATTACATCTTAATTCCTCTTAAGAGAGGACTGAAGTTATCTTTACACTACATTGGTTTCTTCTTCTGAATTAGCTTATAAGTTAATAATTGGCGTCAAAGAAGTCTGTGTACTTTGATGATGTGCTAGAAAATAAAATCAGCTGGGAATTAGTCACAATTGAAGTTAAAAGCAATATACTTTATTTATTACTAGAGACATGGTGTAATAAATAATGGATTTTATATGTATTCTCAAATTTTCTGAAGGCAAGATTATGAAAAACCTCTGTAGCATAATGTAAACTGAAGTAACTAACGTGTTATGCATGGGAGGGTACTGAAATGAATTTTCACATCACTTGTTTTATACTCATGGGTGTTTTTATGATATTTTATAGTGTCTTAGGAGTATCTTTTAAAACTAAAGCAGCATTCCTCTGAAGTAGTTTTGTCCCTGCTTTATTGGCATTGGAACTGGTATGCTACAAGATACAATGATATGCTCACATTTATATGGACTCCAGTGTCTAAGGTAAGAAGGGAATGCAGATCTCCCTCTTGTGTTAACACTTCCTGGTGTTTTACAAGGGTTGGGAACTTGTCCTCTGTGTGCTAAACCATTTTAAGAGTAAGTTCTGTTGAGGCATCCTAATGTTTACCCTGCACTTGTCTGAGAATGAATCCATATGACACACTAGAGCAAAGAATGACCAGTGAAACTGTTTGCCATCGACCCTATTTCTCCCTGCACCAAATCAACATGAAATTGTATTTTCCATGTGTGAAAAGATGGCAGAGAAATTATCAGAGGAGCCAGAGAGTCGATGACAAAGATATTCTCTACCTGTCATTGGATTTATTCTCTTTTGAACTGACATGTGCCAGGTACAGCTTCCTCTGGTCCTTTTGTTGAGAAATGTGCTTCAAATTCAGCAACATTCAAGTATTTAAAGCTGTCGAAACCAGACACTTCTGTAAGTGCCAGGCTCACCCCCTGGCATCTTCCATGCTATAAAGTTCCATTCTGGGTTGGTTTGTAGCATTTGGTGTCATTGGGAATGTTTTCTGTTACAGGTATCCTAGAAGACCTCTGAATTTCCATCATATTTTACTCTTAGAGCATTTTTTAAAAAAATTGTTACATTATAAGTATCTTCTTTGCTCATTAGTAGTAATGTCTCCTAATGAAGCTTCAATCTTTTTTATTACTACGATAACATCTAGATTCTTACAGCAAGACAGAGCTTGAGCTGTGGTCAAATTTACATAAACTTGCAGCAAATAAGCCTCTCTAACCAGGGGAGTTTATAATATGGAATAAGTTAGGAAAATAATAGAAATATATACTAATTCATATGATGCACATTCCATTTGGTGTAGTGCACCCTCTGCATGGTCACTTTTTATTTGGGCATCACCTGCTGTGCGTGGAGAGATTGCAAGGATACCTGGAACTCCACTGTCTTTTTGAAGCTTGAGGTTTATCTGCATCATTACTGTTATGTTGATTTCTTTTTATGAGGTTTAAGTATGTTGGTAAATTTTCTTTTCACTTTTTAAAGCATTGGCTTTTCAAAATAGGGTAAGATATGAGGTATCCAAAGTCTCTCTAAAATGTTTGAACAGAAAAATATTTTGTGGCATAATAAATGCAGCTGACAAAGACAAATTTATATCTAGAAAGTTATATGCATTGCCCTACGAGTTGCCCTGTGACTTCATTGCCCTCATAAAAAATCCTCATGGATGTATCCAACATCTAACTACACAGGGATCATGCCCAAATTTATGCTCAATGGATTACACAAACATTCAGGAGAGGACAGTGCAAAAAGTGTTTTAAGTTCGAGATAATAGCAAGAAATTGGAAAAAACCCACCATAGTAGAGTCCAAAATATTTTGGATTTAATTTTTATTAAATTTTGAATGTTCTATTTTATAATTTTATTTGCATAATTTTTATAGCAATTGAGTTACTCCTGTAGGCATTAAGTAATTGCAAATGCACTACATTTCTTTGAGTGCTTATTGAGTTATCATAGGTACTTCATTTTTAATTTCATTTTTATTAACAATTCATGCACTAAATAGAAGGGAAAAGTTTACTGATTTCGCATGAAATTGCTAATTCCACAGTCTGTGAGTACCCATTACACCATGAAGCAAAGAATATAATTTTTTTTACAATCTTCTACAAAAAAGCATACATTATATATATTTTTTTGTTTTGTTTTTTGAAATGCACCACTATTTTTCCCCTCATTTTTTTCTGGAAATAGTAATTGCAATAAAATGGCATACCATCTCCAAATATGCTGAAATGTCAGACTATTTACTGCCATAGTAGAGATGTAAAAATAAACTAGTTTTGCTTTACTGAGTAAACAACCAAAAAAAAATGTTGATTATGAATATGTAAGTGTCATTTATATGTGGGGTGGCTGACTTTTCCCCATCTGTCAAATCTACACAGATTAAGAGTCTGATGTAAATGTCAATATGAATCCAGGTATGACAGCTCTATTTATTTCTAAACATGATGTACACCGTGGTGCCTGTTTCTGTAACAAAGCGTGCCTGAAAATTAAGTGTGTCATAAGCATTCATTTAAAGAAACAGCCTACAGTCTGCTAAAGACATCATATAAAGAAAAATATCCTTTTCAAGAAGGGAATTTGTTACTTGACAATTTTAATGTGAGTTGTTTCTTCTTTGCAGCATGTCTACTATGTCTTTGGTAGCCAACCTGATTACCCCATATCATAAAAATTTAGTACCTTTCTACTGCAGTAGTTACTGGGTTATTGTTCATTTTGAAGGTATAATCAAGTCCATAAATTGCTAACTCTGCTGCTGAACTTAGGCCAATAATCTAAAGTCTTTTTTTTCTCCCATGGTCCATCTTGCAAGGTTTTTTCCTTTGCTAAGCAGTTTAAACTGGTATTTACAAATAAGTGAATAGCATTATCACCTGCACATTATTCTCAGTTTATTACAGTTGTATTCTGATTGCTTGGATACATTGAAGGTAGTGTATTTCTGTATTTTTTTTCTTTTCCTGAACCTACATCGCATTATTATTTGGGGTAATCTGGCCAGTTCTGTCAAGGCCTTCAGCATGTTCTTTATAGACCCAGATCACATTGCAACATGGCTAGGTTGCAGTGTTCTTGGGCTCCATTAATTATATTGTTTAGTGATACCTGGAGCAGTAGCATTATTAATGGTGTGTGAGAAAGTTGAAAATTACTTGGGGCACAAAAGCTGGTGGCAGAAAATCCTTCTATAAGCAAGAATCAGCAGAGTTCACTGTAAAGGAGTAAAGGTAGTGTTAAACAATTTTTGTTTAGATAGAAACTAGTGGCCTTTAGTTCCTGTGTACCCACCACATTTAATTTTGAAGATTAATCAATTCCTTTGAAGAAAGAGAAAAATAAATTTTATGGGTTCATTAACATAAAGAAGTGCTCTTTTAATGGTAATGGCTGTGGCAAATACTTCGACTGGTAAAACTGGTTAGAATTATTCTATTTATTTATGTGAGCAATAATCTCAATCAGCCATTCTGGAAACATTCTGTTCTACAGTTGTACTAGAAGAGCACCTGCTTGTACAGAAAAATTAATTTCATGGTCCTTTGCTTGTAAGATATTACACTTCAGCTATCTTAAAGTCCATTCCTTATGGGAAGTAGCTAGAACTGTGCTAGTTTGCAACCTGATAGTTTGGAACCTCCCTATTGGGAACTATTTGATAGTTCACTCACCAGCACAATTGTTCCAGGGCTCACTAACCAGAATCATTGCTTTTGGCTGAGATATCTGGACATCTTTCAGTGACTCTTCCAAAACCAACAGATCTATATATTTCTAGATTGAAACAAAGTTCCTTGGTGTAATTTTCCATGGGATTCTTCAGACTCTTCAGTGTTTTACATGCTGGAGTGTCCATGTAGGTGTTAAAATTGCTTGACTACAAAACTGAACATCTACTCAGCCCATGTCAAAGTGAGGATAGTGGAAGGCATGACCTTAAGCGGTGAACACTGATGTTTCATGACTCACCCCATCCATTTGTAACATTTTGTATTAGAACAGAATGGAAACCATTCTGTTTGCTCGTTTCCTGAAGTGAAAAGTCATCCTCATAGAAATGTGGCTTTTTAGTTTAACCATTTATCTAATACTTCAGCCTAGTACACTGTCTGGTAATTTCTGAAGCTGATGTAAGATCACACACGTAGTCTTTCAATACCATGCTGTTTTTATTCTAGCTCCTGTTTATAGGTGAGAAAACTGAAGAAGTGAGTGAAGCATTTATAACACAGTGGGCAGTAGTACTTGTACTGTTAGAGCTCATTAATTCCTTTCACAGCCCAGTGATCATTGTCCCAGAATGCTTCAGCTTTAAGGACAGTTTGACTTTAAAATGTAGGCTTATTCTTATAATATTATTTTTAAAACTTGTTGTTGAAGACAGGTATATTTGTCTTTGTTCTCAAAATTTTGCTGGCTCAGTGCATTTGTCACTTTAAAAAAGAATTTATTTATATATGCATGTTTCTGTTCTGTGATTTATTTATTTATTTATTTTAGAAATATTTGTGCATGTAGCATAGTCATGGAAAAAGTTTATTTCAACCTGATTTTAGTTGGATGACGTTCAAGAGTTAGTCAGGATCAGTAAGGCATCTCTGATCATGAATGTGAATAGTACTATTGTATAAGTAAGATTTCCTCCTAATAGTTTGTGCCCATTTCATTACTGGAAGATGAAGACGGTGGATTGAGTCATGAATTTTAAGGAACAAAAATGCAACTGAACTACTAAACAAACTTTTCATATGGACTTCAATTTCTGTAATGTTTGCTGAGGAGTAAAGTGTCTGTTTCGCACCAGACTGGAAGAGTATGGAACACTGATCTTAGGTCTTGCTACTTTTGTGGCCATGTGTTCGAACGCTATTAGGCTCAGCAAATGTTGCCTGAATTTAATATTCTTTGGCAAAACTATTTTTCATTTAAAGCAATTGGATTATCAGTGTGAGGTTACTAAAAATGATGAGGTGTTTTCGCTTACTACTGAACTGAAAGTCTGGTAGAAGAATGCATAGTTTTCCCTGCTGCACACAATACTTAGCAGCCTGTGCCTGGACTTCTGCTAGATTTAATTTTGCTGTGCTTGAGCCTTGCTTGGTACTCCCTGCTGCTCTGCAGACCTGGAGAAAGACTTTTTTGTTCATCTGTTTTGTTGCAAATACTGTCGGTTTTTTTTTTTTTTTTTAAAGTGAAAATGCTTTTTAATCTTCTCAGAGAGGCACAGCTTGGGTCCATATTTTCTTAGGTAATGGATCTGGGTGCCTTATTTATTGTTCTTCAGAGTTGGAAGTGACTAAGCTAATTTCAACTGTGAATGTATTCTCCAGTATTTTTTGCTCACTTAGTTGCTTTGGATATTTGGCTGCTTGAACAGAAGGGACGGGAAGATTAGGGATGCGCTTTCCCGTGCCCTGGAGAGATGCGCCTAGAGGCAGCTTTTGTATAGTTCTGGTGATAAGTGGATATAGTACTGACAGACAACAAGGTATTTTGCTGTGTGTTTGTCATGAACATATAAGAGTGTGGACAATCTTGATGGAGCAGAGCAGGATAACTCAATGGTTATATTCATAATGTAATCTGTTATATGAGCATGTCCAAAGCTTCCCAAACTCAGTTAAGTCCTGCTATTGTTGACCTGCTGTATAGAATTTGAGGAAGATAGTGCATTCACAATGAGTGAAAAATACTTTATTTATTTTTTTATTTTATATCCCTTTCTAATGTTGATAAATCCTCTGCATAAATAAAAACTGTTTCACAAAAGCTTGTCTAAGAAGTGATATTTGCAGAAATGTCAGTTGCAATCTTTGTTTTCTTCATGTCAGTTTGATAAAGGAAATGATAGCCTGCACTAGTATTTACTCTAGGTCCTCTGAAATTTAAATACAACAGTAGTTCTTAATAAACTACCTTGGTTAAACTAAAACTGTGTTCAGATGCTGAGAGTCAGAAGTGCCAGAGGCTGGACTGGGGAGATTTGCAAGCAACCAACCACCAGCAGTACCACCCCAGGATGGTGACTGAACATGAACTATTAAGGGAGATGGCTTACGCTACAAGTCCTGTGCCTTTCCTCCCATGGCCATGGCTGACTAGGAAACATATTCTTTTTGGCAAATTCTGTTGGCAGCAACAAGGAGACTTCATATTCTTGCATTTTTCAACCTGATTTTGATTGCTACATGGACTACAGTATGCAGGAATGGATGATAACTAAAATTTCCTCTCAAAGTAAGAATTCTTGGAAAACCATAGTGCATTTTAAAATCTTTGTTAAACTTGCATATTGATTTTGTAATTCTATATTTCTAATGTAGTTCTGTATTTCTAATAGTCAGAATAAAAATTTGGGAGACCTTCCCCAGAGGATGCTTTTCTAGTGCTCGCTTTATATAGTGATGCTGCAACTAGATGGTCTTAGGTCTCACTGCAAAGTTATATGTTCTGCTTTGAGGTAATGGTGAACAATTCTTTTATGAGGAAGGCAGCCTTAAAAATAGAAGATACTTTTAAACATGTAAAACATCAGGTGTGAGCCCACTCTTCATGTCCTTTATCTAGGGTTGTGAGTCGCACTATAAATACGTGTGTCCATACAAGATTTTTCTTGTACTAGACTTCAGTGGTGTCACATCTGATTGTGAGTTTTGTATATGCAAGAGGTTTGGGCTGAGTAGACATCATCTACTTCCAGACTCTGTCCATCATTTCCTTAATGAGTGGCTCAAGGAAAATTTTTGTCTTCTGTGAGAACAAGAAAAAACTTTTCGTGCTCCTACATAGCAGAAGTATACTGTATGACTTTCACAACCTCTTGCTTGACTAGCATGTTACTAAAAACATTTAGGTCAAAGCAACCTTGTTAAACTTGGTATGGATTATTTCCTCCTCAGCGGAGTCCTCCCATATGGTTGTATCAATTCCAACAGTGCAGATTTCTGTAGCTTGTTATTTACTAGAAATGCCAGCACAGCTTCATAGGGAATTGACACCAAGGAAACCAGATTAAACTGTATGGTGTGATATAGACATATGTATAAATGTAACACGGTATATAAGTCTTCCATGCCTTTTTGAGTATTAATTGCCCCAAAAGACTGTCCATGTTCTATCACAAGGGTAGAAACAGAAGACATTTTAGAAATTAATGCTGTGTGGTTAGCCAGCACCAGGACCCTAAGAACTTTGAAAGTATGAATAAATGTATTCCAATTACTGACTAATGCAGGTAATGGGTTTATGGTACTTAGAGGGCTGGATCTGTTCTCTGACAGCCTGCAGACATTAGGGGCCCCTCATGACCAGCCTGCAATGTAGGCATTATGGAGTGATTTTTACTTTACTGCCTTTTCCATCAGATCATCCCCTTTCTTTCACACACAAGGTTAATTCACTTCTTGATCACATTATTTCCTCGCTGCTCTTTGACAATATAAAAATTCTGAGTGGACAGCTCAATCCCTCTTCCATCTCAGATTTGATTGTTATGGTATTGCCTCGCGTCCCTCAGAGGCCTCCAGCAGCCTTTGCTGCACTTTATGACACTTAAATGGCTGGGCTACAATTTCTCCATCTATTCACGAAATGCTGTTAATAACTCATTTTCAAAGAGGCCCTTCTTTATGTCTTGGCATTAAAGGATTTTTTATTAGGTGCTAGGATAGGTGACACACAGCCCCAGTAACCAAAGAGTTAATTAATCTGTTGAAATTTATTGCCTTTTATACTGCACTCAGTGTGACAGTCCCTAAGAGAAACAGATACTATATTTACAACCGAGCTGAAATATTCAGTAATATAGTCTGCATACTGACCCACTCCATCAGTGTATGCCTTTTGCTGGAGTACCCATTAATCAACTAAGATGGATTTGTGTAATCTGTCTTCTTTCTTATTCTGAGATTCCAATAAATATTGAAATAATAATTTATTGATTACTCTGCAATATAAATGTGTAGTAAAGCCACCCAAGATATTTGCATACTAATACATTTCAAAGCTCTTGGCGTTCTGTAGGTAAGAGGAAGAGAGGGATTGTAACAGGGGTTAGGATGGAATTCCTCTGGAATGTAGAACACCAAATTCTGTGTTAGCAGGATGTGGTGGTCCTCTAAGGTAATTTTTGAGATTGTATATTGAGGGCAAACCTAAGTTGTATTACTGGCCTTTCATTTGGGTGACAATGAACACAGGAGTGTTTGTTTTGTTTTGCAAACGAAACTGCTTCAATTCTTTCCAAGTGAGGTGTTTATCAGAAGATACTGGCTTTGTTCTTTCTGAAAATAACAGTCTGGGCTGCCCACTATATTGAAGTCCTGCTGTAAAGGATGTGTGTGCTTGTAATATGCATGACTCAGTGCGGCAGATTATTTGATGCAACTCTCCTGAGAGCTGAAGTAAAGAAGGTTCTGTCAAGGGAGGGATTATGACAGCTTCTGGCATAAATTAGAGAATTTATGTGCAGTGCTGTAATTCACTGCAGCCTTTCCTTAGCAGTGGGATGCAATATACCATGTATCTGCTGTAGCACTGAGATCCAAGGTTTTCACACACCTAACCCTGCTCTGTACTAGGGTCTGGCATGAACTATAGGGCAGTTTTGTTTACTCTGTGCTGCCTTCCTGTGGTAATTTCTCTCTACCTCCTTGAGATTTACTTATTTGTCTTGTTTATCACATTAATAGTGGTTAATCCAAGCAGCTCTGCTTAACTACTGAAATGTCATGCCCAAGTAGAAGAGTTTGCATTCATTTGCAGAGCAAATCTCTTTGGTTATGACTTTGTATGGGACATAGCACTAAATAGGATTCAAACTATGATAAATTTTAATACTGTTTTAAAAAAAACCCCTACTGCATCAAAAAGTTAAGGCTGGACAATCTACTTGGAATATCACCTGATGAATATTGAATGTCTTTTTTGAGGCAGTAACAATGTACCTCTTTATGCTTTGTCTTTCCTTCCTCATTTCTTTCTCACTATGACAGCTGGAAGCAGGCTTACAGTAGACAGTGAGACTCTGGTATTTTTGCCAGAGAAAGCTGCAAGAGAAAAGCTGAGCAAGATTTTTGGGTCTCTTGGAGATGTATTCTTCTATGAACTTCAATTAGAATTGAATTTTGCCTTTACTTCATGAAGGCTTCTCCCTTTGCCAACAATGGAGAAATGATTAGGTAACATTTTCCTGACTGCCATTTAGGACAAGCAGATCATTGTCCTTTCTTTGAGAATGCCTACAAGTAAAAATCTGCTCTGGCAAATCTTTTTCACTAAGGTATTAGAAGAACCAGTCAGTATGCCTGATGACTTGCACTTCACTTTCTAGCATGGCCTAAATTTGTTCTAAAATTTCAGTGGCCTGTTTAGGAGACTCTACCATCTCAAACAATGCGAAAGATAAATTTTCACGAATTAACACAGAAATGCATCCCTCTAGCAAAGTATGAGATGTTTAGTTCTGCTTGGCTCTTATGCTATAAATTCAAGTGTTTTCTCTCTCGTATGTATATGGATAACCACTGTGTGAGACTTTCGTATGTATATGGATAACCACTGTGTGAGACTTTCAATGTAACTGTTGATCTGTAGGACAAACGTGTCCATTTTGCCCTGAAGATTCAAATGAAAAATTTGATTGCTGCTAATCTTTTCTAAATTCCAAATAAGTTACCCAGACAGGAGTGTCTGGGGTTTTTTTGCATATGAAGAACTTTAACCTGCTTCTGGGTGCTCTGCTTTCTCAGTACTTTGGTACCAACCAGTACTATCTATTTGTCTAGTATAGAGCGTAGCATATTCTCACTCATGAAAACCATGATCATGAGTGGAGTTTTGGGGGATAATCTTTTTCCTTGAATAGTGCAGGAGCCCTTAGTTCAATTCAATCACAAGTGGTTTATGCGGCACATTTCAAGTCTCCATAACAATTTTTCATAGTTTTGGGTAACTGCTTCTGATCAGAATAACTGAACTATAGATAAAATTGTACTGCACAGGATTTGTTTTCTAGTGTCTTGCTGATGAGGTTAACCAGATGGTGAAGTATAGTCATCTAGGCAGTACCATAGATCATCACACACACACACAAATAGACAAAAATGGAGGATGATAAATTTTCTGTTAGTTTTATTTGTACGTGAATCAAAAAAGACTCAAAACCTGCAGAAAGCCAACCTTTTGAAACTAAAGAAATCCAATGCCATTATTTTCTGTATTTCTGTCTATAGCACAATATTCTAAGGAAGTCTAAACCTGTTGGTTGCCCTTTTTTTTCTTTAATGCAATTTCACCTATTGTGAATTTAATATCAATTTTCAGGAATGCATATTCTCTTTCATAATTCATGACATTAAGTATCTTAATAGCAAAAACAAGGGGTTAAAAATAAACTACTTAATATGGGATTTTTTAATGCCATGTTGCTCTAAGTGACCTGAAGTCGGCTATGGGAGGAAGGTCACAGGATTAGGCTGCTTTGCACCATGATCTGGCTGTTAACTCAAAAATGGGTTAACAATAATAAAAATAATGTTATAAACATACAAATTTGTTTTTGTTTTTGTTTTTTTTTCCCAATTATTTGATCCCCGTTCTCAGGAACAGCAACTTCAGTGACACAAATTCTAGTGATAGCAAAAATACCAGCATGGTCTTAGGGTATCTAGTGAGATTGTGCATTTTGAATATTAAGCTATCAGTTGTTTCTTTAGTCAATAACATTCCCCAGGGTGGTTTGGTGATTACACGGGCTTGATATAAAAATGATTGCAGCACACAGCATTGCAAGATGCACATCACTCAGTAACCGTGCTTCTTCAGCCACAAATTAAGTTGTACTGAGATTGACTGTACTGATTGGATATGAAAGACTTCGGGTGTCATGAGATATGTTGCTGCTTCTGCTCAGCGTAGTGGGAATTTTCTTTCGTTGAGACCCTTTTTGGAATGCAAGATCAGGTCTGGTATCACATATTTGCAATTATGTTAAATACTGTGGGACTGGGCTTTGCAAGCTTTTCAGGGGCGCATGTATTTGGGTTTTACGGTGAGTTTGTGTGTGAGTTATAACACAGTGACTGCTGTTTCAGTGCAAATGTTGAACAAAATGAATGGAAACAAACTATAGCAAAGTATTACTTGTGGGAAAAGCTATGTGAGTTGGCTGTTAGGACTGTGCTAGGATTTGACTGGAAGAGAGGAGTCAGAAAGAGGACTGCTGTGGGGGTAGTGTGAAAATCATGCACCAATTTATTGTCTTCCATTGGAAATATTGATTGATATACTAATGTTTCATGGTGGTTTGTAGGAGGAGACAAATTAGTTCAATTTCACAGTTGCTTGTATTTCTGGAAATACTTCTCTGGTTTTATGCAGAACCTTTTTCGTTGTTGTCCCTACTCAGATTAAAAATATTATCCTTTCCAAGTGCAGAAGTTTATACATCTTCTATTATTTTCAGCTCTTGCTATCTATTATTCACCTTGGGTGTGAAGAACTCTTTTCTAACCAACTATTTTTGCAGGATATTTACTATTTCTATTTCCAGATGTGTCTCTATATGGGACATTTTTATTTTTATTTACTTTTAGAGAAATTAAAGCATAGTAAGAATTGTTGTGGGTGAGTGAACTCATCATTTAGGCACTGAAACAGCATATATGTTTTAAAGTGAGAATACTCAGGAAAGAGCCATTCAATAGCTTAAAGGTGATTTCTGCTTCATGCTGCTTCTAATGCTTTCATAATAAACCTGAAAGAAATGAAGGTTATATATATATGTGTATGTGTGTGTATATATATATGTCTTTACTGTTATGCTTGTGATTAACACAAAAATGACATTTCTTTAAATCGAAAGTCACTTGGGACCATGTACAGCTGTGGTGTAAGGAAGTGTTACACCATCCAAAGTCAATGGCAGTTGTGCCCTCGTATGCCAGGCCTGCCTATGGCCTCTGTCTGTTTAGCCACACTATATTAATATCATTTGGATATTCCCAGAGGTTATTTTTCCTTACAAACTACATATTATGGTTGGCAACTTGTGACAGGTGAGTTGTGGTTCCCATATGTTGTATGCAAGACTGCAGGAAAATATATCCATGTTCTTCACATCAAAATGCCAAAATGTCAACAGTCACCTCTCAGCATAAAGACCCTCAGAAATACAAAACAGAAGTGTTTGGCATCATCCCTTGTAAATGCAGGCCTGTCTGAGAAGCTGTCTGTAGAGATGGATCTGTCAGTCACTGGGGAGTCTTGTTTGTGAGGGAACATGACACAACGCTGTCGCAGCTTGAGCACTGCGCTTTCCTCCCATGGAGTGGTGCATGTGGCATCAATGCCAGCTGACCACAAAACTGAACGACACTCAAGGTGACTCTGTCATTGGCTGTTGGTTTTTATTAAGCCACCTTCTAAAATAAAAACTGGGCAAGTTGTAATGAATTACAGAACCATTGAAAATTCTGAGTTGGAAAGGACCCACAAGGATCATTGAGTCCAACTCTTAAATTTTTCCACAGATCTACAGCTTGGATCTGATATGTTTTCTCTGGTCTTTATTCAAGGAAAAACCTTGTAAGTTTGTGCTTTGTAGAGTTATATTAAATCTCTTTTGGAAAAAAACACCTAAGCTGTGTGATAGTTCTTCTCTTTATCTTACTGAACTCTGAGTTTCTTTTTTTGTTATGTTTTTCCATGGTTGCTACTAATTAAGAATACTTTACATAACATTAAGTTTAGAAAGCCAAGCTAAAAGGCAATATGATAGTATGTGTAATATTTAATTTAAATCTGATTTGAAAGAAATTAAACTAGTGGAATCAAGTTGCAGTCTATATTCATACCATCAATAATTAAAAATTGAGTTATACCAAACTCTGACATCCATAAACTTGACGGAAAGAAGAACTTCTGTCATTTAAAAACCAGAGCAAAAACTCCTAATATTATCTGTAGGTCTATTTTTAGGAGGTTTTTTTTTATTATTTTGTTTTTGCTTTGTTTTGTTTTGTTTGCTTTTTCTTTTTAAATACATAATTTAATTTTTTTTCTTTGAAGTAATGAGAAACTGACATATGGAACATGCATTTTGAGCCTTCTACTGTTGAGATCTCCAAACAATGCTAAAGTTGTCCCATACTGAAAACTGGTGGTTACTTTGTTGCAAAAAAATTTTAAAAAGATATAAATGTTGCTTGAGGGTGGCATGTGAAAATTTCACATTGCACATGCATGAACTTTTGTCGTTTGAACTTGTTGCTCTTATTTCAGTTATATTCATAAAATTCCATGTTTATTTGGGCAAATAACAGTATCAAATTTAATACATTCTGGTTGACTATTTTTCCTCCACCTAGGAGAAAATCCTAGAAGCTAGGTACAGAAGGGTATAAAACACCTTATGCTTTATGTAATATTCCTTATAGATTTAGAAATTTAGAAATCTGGGAAATTTGAGGTTTAGCCTGCCCATTCTTACTCTAGCTATCTATCACTTTCTTGCCTTTATATTTTTGTCAAGTAAATGCTTTATTTAATGCTTGTCATCACAGAAGCTGGAAAAAATTTCTTTAATTCCTCTTTGTTCAGCTGGGCTTCGTGTGTGGGGAAAGACTGTGTGTCATCTACTAATGTTAGCATTGCTAATGTGAGTGTTGCTGGGGGAGCTAAGATTCAGTAAGCAAATTATCTGAGACAAAAGAAATTTAGAAAAGCATGTTTTCATATTCAAAACATTCTGTTTCTCTGTGCACTATAAAAACTTTGTCATTCTTTTATACAACAATAACAAGTGATGAAGTCAAGCTTGCACAAAAAGTAAACTAGCATTTTATTTATGGAATTTTTCCAGAAAGTTGTATTTTGAAGAGCTTGCCATTATAAGATAATTTTGGTGCTGTATCAAAGCATGTGTTTAAGGAAAACCTTTTAATATCAGGTCATTCTACCATTAAAATTCATTCTAATTCCATGCAAAGGGCCCACAAAAGTAAGAAGCATTTAAGTCCCACAGATTTCACCAGCGAAGTATTTTTTCTTCCTAGTATTTCTGAATATTTCACAGCTTTTTCCATGAAAATTAATTTTATTTTTAAAAAATTAATGATTGACTTGAACTTTCAGGATAGTATTTTTAGAGGAAACCAAGGGGTTTTTATTTTTTCCTCCCAACTTTATTTGCCTCCAAGGGAAAAAAAAATAGTGATGTGTAAGTTTTTGTTCATATTGAGGAACACAGTATTTTAATATTCCTGAACTAGTTCTAACAAAACTAATTTTCATATCATTTGCTGATACAAACACCAATAAATTAGCATTCACAGAACCCCTGTGAGTTCTGTGTCAGAACTAGTTAAAAAACCTGAAACTGGACACTTTTGTGTTAGAAAATTAATCTCTTTTAAGGTAAGTCTGCTTCATGAAATGACTTCTTTTCATGAGAATGTATTTTGAAAGACAAGATGCTTGGATAGTGGCAATATTCTATTGTGGTAGGAAACATTTTGAATGCTTTTGTCTTTTTATAACTTCTTTATTTATTGTGTAGAGAAATACAGCCTGCACTGGATGGGAGAAGTTCAAGGCAAGAAGTTTGTTCTCACAGAAATGAATTTGGACATGTCCCTGCCTGTGATAATGTAAGAGATGGTGAAGGGAGATTATAGTCAGGTGAGGATAGGTCTCTTCAACCTGGCAACTTGCAATTGAACAAGAGGACACAGCCTTGAACTGCAGCAGGGGAGGTTTAGGTTGGGCATCAGGAAGAATTTCTTTATCGCTGGGTCAGGAGCTGTCAGCCTCAGGAGAAGCGCTCTCCTGCCCAAGAGGCTCAGTGACCTTCCTGCAGACACGAATGCCTAGTTCTTGGCTGCTGATGTTCGGGCGTCACTGGCTCAAGGCGCAGCAGTGCAGCAGGCATGCCCAACAGAAGCTTGGGTATGGCAAACCCTAACACCCCCGAGAGTAAAGGAAGCGAGAGAGGGATTCTCCATGCATAATCCAAGTTTAACACCCGAAAAGAGAATGAAGATGTCTGAGAGCGAAGGTCGTGCTCTTAGATTAAGTACAGGATCGAAAAGGGGAGGAGTGAACAGGATGATCCAATAGGGAAGGACAACAGGGGAGGAAGCCGGTTACAACTGACCAATTATTGAACAACAAGGGAGGGAATAATTTGAAATGACCACTAAGGTGCCGAACTGGGGAGAACTTTCTGGAACTGGGGGCAGAACTTAACTCAGGGGGCAAGGCTTTTAAATGGNGGCAAGTCTTTTAAATGGAGGTGTCACCCACAGACAGCCCCTCGGACTCTGATTCATCATCCCATTGGATGGCGAATATTTGATTGGCATTGGGCCGCTTCCCTGCAGCCCAAGACACCCCAACATTTCTTCCCAGAAAGAGTGATTATTTATTGCAGTGGGCTGCATGGGGAGGTGGTGGAGTCCCTTTAGGTGTTTAGGGAAAGACTGAACATGGCACTTAGTGCCATGGTCTAGTTGGCATGGTGGTGTTTGATCATAGGGTGGGCTTGATGATCTCAGAGGTCTTTTCCAACCTGATTGATTCTGTGATTCTGTGATTTTGTGAAATAACAGTACTCAGGCCATGTTTTTATTCGCCAGTAAATTGGAAGAAGGCCCTTTCTCTTGACCCTGAATGCGTAACCATCCTCTTAGGCACTAACTTCCTCCGAGGTTCAGCATTGATAAGGCAGTATAACAACTTAGACTCCAGGGAAAATCTGAGCTGTAAAAAAGTACCTAAACTAGAACTGCACAAGACAGGGAAGGTAAAATGGCAGATGGAGGTGAGATAGGTGAACTGGGTTTCGATAGAAGTTGTCAGGGATTCAAGAGGAAAACTGGTAACATGGAAAAATAGAAAAAAATAAAATTGTACTTAGCAGATGGGAGATCAACAACATCCGAGAGTAACAGGGACCAACCTTTCCCCACCAGGCTGATGCCTGCCTCACTGGAAAACGCTCATTATTACTGAGGTATATTGTTAAGAATGGTGACAATATTAATGCTTAGTGTAGTAACTCATTTATCCTAGCTGTTTTTTGTGTATGTTAGTCAATAAATGTATTTTACACTCCTGAGTTGCATGTAAAATATGCTCGAGCAAAGTGATGCAGAGAAGGGAGAAATACAAGGGCAAAATAGTAGTTTCTGTCCTTAGAGCTAAACTCATTCTTACCCCTTCCTTTCCTGCCTTGTCCTAGAATAGGGTGCCCTTACCCATCTTGCGCATTGAGAACAAAACCTGTGCTGTGTTGCACCATAGATGAAGTCTGGGAATGGTCTTGGAGATTGCTTCTTGGCATGGCATGAAGCCATAGTGGACACTGTGCAGCAGCTACACATTAATAGATGGTTATAGGTTAGTATTCAATCCCATGCCTTGGCTGTGCTCCATTTGCTGCTGTAGATGCATTTCTTCATTCTGAATGAGACTTGGGTTGGATTTTTTAATCACAGGTTTTTATGGGACTGTTTGAGTGGCAACTTAATGTTTTCATGTTGTGTGCACACAAGATTGCACCTTGTTCAAAGTCTTCCTTTTCTCTGTCCATGTTCTCTCTTCCTGGTTCTCTGTGTGATGCTGCAGAGCCAAAATTTTATGTTCGGCTTGCTTTTACCTCTGTTGGTTTTGTTGCTGTTTTAACACTAAGCTTTGATAAACTTGCTATGATTTTCCCTGAACAAAAAAAGGTAGGGTACAAACCAGAGGTAATAGTCTTGGTGCCTGAATAATAAAAGAAGCAAGGCAAGTTAAGGAAAAACGAGAGTTATTAAGTGGATTCAGAATTATGTGGCCACATCACCTTGATGGAGAGAGAAAGGATTCTTTTATGAAGAAATTTAATGCTGTGAGTTCCTACCAAAATCTAACAGAGCAGAAGTTTGAAAGTACAAGAGGAGAGAATAAATATTTTTTTCATGTCCTCCCCTGTTTGCCGTCATTAACCAGGTAACTCCTTTGGCTTGAGTGACATGTTCTGAACAGTGAAACCTCTTTGTTGTTTATTTTTTTAGCAGATAGGGCTGATAGGATTTACAGTGAATGAGAAGCTGCAAGTCTCCTAGGAGAGGCAATATAATGTCCCAGAAAAGCATCAGTTTGGAATGCACTTTTTTGTTTCAGTTGGAGTATCAGTTTGGAGAACTTTTGTTTCACCTCCAAAACTTAATGTTGGCTTTTATCAGGAATGTATTACAGTAATTGGGACTGTGAAAAAAAATTGTATTTCATGGAATTTCTCCAGGGTGCAGTTCAAAAAGAGGGATGAACACGGGAGAAATAGTGCCTGGAAACAAGTAGATGGTGGTCAAATTAGGCAAATGGCTGAACTTAGTCTTTTTTTAACAAACTAACATGGAGCAGCAAATACACTGTTCTATGACAATCCTTACCTCTGTGTGTATTTCAGTAGAAGAATTTCTCTGTTTGCGTCATTCCCAAGTTCTGCTTTTTTTTAGAGCCTTAGAATTAGAATAAAACTTTTGGGCCTATAGAAGTCCTGTGCTTTCCATTTTCCGTCCTTTTCATGGGAGCTAACTAGGAAGTTTTGTTGCTGCTTTTCAGCCATTTCTTTGTTGTTTGTCTACTCTTTAGCTGGACTTTTGTAGAGTAGTTTCGCCTTGTGGATGAGATAAGAAATAGCTTCTGAACATATGAGACTGGAAAATTATGCATTTAACTCTGAAATTATGTTATCAATGACAATAATTTTTACTGATTGCCCAAGGAGTTGCCCTTTCAGCTCAGTGTGGTATTGCCTGACTTCTTGGTACTAACTATTTTTTTGTTTTTTTATTTGCCTTGTGAAAAAGCTATAATAAATGCTCTTGAATGAGCACTGGCACTGTTAGTAGTGTAGTTTGGTTTTAGGGTGCAATATATAGGAAGGAGATATTCTGGTTTGGGGCCTTTCTTTAAAAAAAAAGTCCCTTTTAAGCTTGCATTGCCATAAATACCAACAAGTATTTGGATTGCAGAGCTGTTGGAAGTTAAAAGGTTAGCCAGGGCCAAATGAGGAATGATTTTTTTAATTTATTTTATTATTAAACTACCTTTTAGTTTAGCTTTAACTGTTTTGCTGTTTTTTTTTTTTACAGTTTCTTTCTTTTCAAGAATGCATCTTCATTATGGGATTAATGAGTTGAATGCATGTTTCTGAGACCTGTATTAATATTATCAGTAAGGTAATCTATACATGAAGTTCCAGAGAGCAGATATAACTTTCCCTAAAGCATTTTCTGAAAATTTATCTTGTCTCAGGACTAATTTCTGAAATTATATTATAAAAATATTTAGATGAATTCGTTGTAAACTAAAATTAGACTGATATTTAAATTTTAAATTCTTCAAATAATGTGATTTCAATTAAAAAAGTAAAATCAGAGTTTATTTTCCTCCAGCTTTGGCCAGAAGAGGGAACCATCTCACTGTATCAGCCGCTTCTGTGACAGCACTTAAAAACTTTTTTTGCTTTTGTTTTTATTCCTGCATTGCAACTAAATGCAAATCTAAGACTGCTGAACCATCACAGGACTCCTTCAGAATCATAAAGATATTTCTTTACCTTAGGATTTATTAACACCTTGGAATCACAGTGAGCATATTGTGTTCTGCATTTACAACCAGGAGGAGAAAAAAGAGGAAAAAAGTTGCTTAATCCAGACTTGTTAGCTTGATTGCTTTGTATGTTAGGAGCTTACATCTACATTGTTTATGCACCACTAAAATAATATAATTTTGTATAGTAGTGTCTTTGAGAAGTACAGTGAATTGAGAAAAGAAAAGGGGGAATATGAGAATGTGAGTAATCTGGGGGGTGTATTAGTGCAGTTTTTGTTACACAAGTAGTCCACACATCCAGAGGATTTCTAGATTGCTGAGAATGTAAAGTACTCAGGAATGACTGATGGAGTTAGGGCTTTAAGCCTGGGCATGTTGCTGCCAGAAAGAAGTGATTCCTCCTCACTGCACAGAAACCTCCCTATAGGTAATAGCAGACACTGGGTTTCATTGATTGGAAAGGGGCAAGGATTGTGTTTTCCCTCAGCACACAAACATTATTTTGGAAATATATTGGAATCTCATTTACTTTGCTTGGGTTTTGGCACTGGGGACCTCTGTCCAGTTCCTGCAGTTGTTATGAGATTGGCAGGCAGAACAACACCAGGGATAATTCTTGGGCGTCCTCAGCCTGAGACTGTTACAGCTCCTTTTCTGCAAGTAGATGAGTGGAGGGAAAATGAATTCACAGGTCAGTTTTTCCTCAGTTGGGGGAGGATGTAACTTGCAGGTAAGCAGAGGCATAAAATATTGTTTCCTTACTCTTTTTCCCAGTAGCCCAAGACTCTGTGCAAAGTGACTTTGGCACCTGGGAAGTGAAACATGCCATGGTAGAGTATTTTGCAAGCTTTCTAGCCTTAATCCGCAACATAAGTAATGCTAGTGCCTAAATACCAAGGTAACTCTGTTAAAAAACAGTATCAGTCAGCTTTGAACTGGTCTGTTCTTGTTGAGTTTCATTGTGTTGCAGAGATTACTCACTTGTCAGGATGCCACTTGGGTCTGAGACGAGTTGCAGAAGCCCTTGTACATTGTGCCCTCAGGACAGCAAGGCTTTGCGTATTGGATGACACTGGAATGCATTAGTGTGTTATGTCAAGGTGTCTTTTGCTTTTAGTTTTGTTTTTGGGCTTCTATTTACTAGTTTGGCTCAAGCAATTTAAAATTGCTGATAATGATAAGAGGTGATCAACACTCAAATACGTAATTTGACTGATCTTCTGTTTCTTAGGGTCAATGGCTGTGAACTGAAAGCAAATAAAGCGGATTGTTGGCTGATGAAATTTTACCACTGTATTCATGGCATCAAAAGATCTCAAATTCTGTGAATAAGTAGTCTTTGGACTGAGATTTTGTCATTCAACTTCAGATATTGTTCATAGTATGCCAAAATTATCAAACTTATTTTTAGAGAAATTTAATTTTCTGTTTGTAGTGACTAGATCTCCCATATATATTTAGCAAAGTCAGCTAGAGCTGTAATGCCTTGCATTCAGGGGAATAAAATGACTCTGAGTTTCTTAAACACGAGTGTAGAAGTATTGTTTTAAGCACCTGGTTGTAAAAATGTAAAACATACTGATAGACATAACATTAAAAATTACATAGAAACACTCTTAGGACAACCATCCACTTTAAGAAAATGGAGTAAAGAAAAGGTTATGACCAATTGAAAATGCTGTACTGAGCATAAGCGGGAGAAAATTTAATTGTCCAAGATGTACGTTTCCTAGGGCACACGATTAATTGTAGTGGAAATGTTCAATTGCTTGTAATTTTGCAGAAAATTCCCTCCTGGGCTCTGAAACTTTTCATGCTTAGTCGTAGCCTAACGGAGCATTTTCTTAGAAAGCTCAGCTAATTGTTTTTAGTTATACATATGGGAACTAAAACAATTTTGGGGGACTTAACTAAAAATGGTTCAAGCTGACAATAAAAACTTTAGATTTTGATGAGACTAGTAGAGATAAAAATTAAGTTTATTTTGTTTGGGGGTTTGTTTGGTTTGTGTTGATTTTGGTTTAAAGAAATTGATGTCTTTTGATTTAATTTTGGGGAGAGAGAAACATAATAAATAGATATGTGTATATAAACACATAATATGTACTGTAACGGTTTGTAGCTCCAGTGACTTCTCACGTCATTAACATGGCATATGTTCAACTGTGCATTGGAATATGGACTCGTCTCATACAATAACTTAAAATATTTAGAATATCCTTATTTAAGCAGCATAAGCATGTAGCATTCACAAGATTTTCCTCACTTTAAGAAAACCTTGGGAAGCTTGAAAAAGGTTACTAGCTAGACCAGCACACCTTGTGTGCAATAGGTAGATTGCTGGACTGTTCAACTGATGGTATTTGTTTATGAGAACGCTCTGATGGTGACCTTGCATTGAAGTAAGGTCTCTGTCTGTCCCTTCATTGACCTATGTTCCATTTTCAGTTTGTGTCACACTGGAATTAAAGTTGTGGTTATTTCATGATCAATCTTATTTTGTAGTTATTTTCTTTAGCTGGAAGTCTGCATATTTAACAAACATTCCTTTCTAGAATTTCTTTGTTGCAGAACTACTCAATCTTCTAAAAAGTATTAAGTGATTTTGAGTATGTGAGTGATTTTGAGAAAACTGATCAAGCTGAGATGTATGTTAGCATGTTATATTTGGATTTTGCAGGATATTTTCAGCATCTATATTGAAATGTTCCTCATCTTTTAATGCTGTGTATAATTAATATTTTTACTCTTCTATTACATTTATAACACTTTACAGTGTTTTGTGTTGCGAATTGAAGTTGTATTTTAAATAAGTTGAGTACTGTTAAAGGTGAACTAATCTTTTCTAAGCAGGATGTTATGAAACTAGAGAGCATGATAGTATGCAGAAGTCCTTCTATTTGTGGTGTATTATATCAGAGTTTATTATTTGGTGTTATATAATTCTTCCTTGGAGAGTATGCCCACATGGAATAATTTTTATTATCTACTTTGTAAGTTTTCACAGTAATTTTGCTCCAACTTAGTTAAAAATGACCTTGGATGAAGCTAGTTTTTTTTTTTTTTGGTCCTCCTGTGGTTACCTAAGGCAAGTTTCATTGTGTATCCTTCATCAAATCTTGGTAGCAAATCTCTAGTTAATGGAAGAGAGAATTTTGCTCTAAATGCCTGTAATTGTAGTTGTTAAATACACATACAATAATATATAGTTAGTTTTGTATTTCTCATTCATGGTTGTAGAACTCTAGGTGCAATACTTTTATTGGGCATTTTTGCAAGTTTAGGTAATGGAGGATTTAGAGTCAGAGTTGTCAGTATTTATTGATGGAGTTAAAAGTGGCTCGATTCGCAGAGTTTAGGGGTGGAGAGAGGAACTGTGTTCCCGGTGGGGGTTATTTTACCTCTCTTTTTCAAGTTGTTTTTTTTCCCAAGTGGGGATCTGCAGAATAAATTTTGTGCTGATGAGATGTCATGATTCATGGAGCCTCTGTAACCATCACCCCCCTTCACCATCTTGTTTGTACCTCTGCAGCACATTTAGCCATAAATACTCAGTACCACACCGGCTTGAAATAATGTTTGCTTAGGTTCTGAAAATGCAGGAAATATTCTTCAGCTGCGGCTATTATTTGTGGAAGTAAAATATTATATAGTTTGCATTAATTTTTTTCTAAGCTTTGCAAAAGTGGTTTTGCTAGTTAAAAAGAAGACTCAACACCTAGATGTATATAAAGCTGTCTACACTCTACTTCGTCTGGGTTTAAATGGCTATTAAAAGTGTCATTAGCACAAAACAAACTTCTTCCCTCATAGAATACTTGTTATATGCTAACCACTGCTGAGAATGGAATAAATACAGAAAAAAAAAAAAAGAGCTAGTGAACCAGAGTATTTATGGTTGTGTGAGTTTTGCTTTTCTGTTTAAAATAAGAAACAGTGACCAATAATGGAATTGGAAACTAGTATGCATAAGTAGCTCTGCAATATGCAGATGTATGATTTACATGCTCAAGCATAGTATTTGCTTCCCTTTCTGTGCTGTTAATTAATGTTAGAGTGGCTAACAATTTTTTTTATTATTACAAGCCAGTAAGTCAGCAAAACATGTTCAGAAAGGCCCACTATTTTGTGTGCTCTGCTTCTTGTGTGCTTACTTTGAAAGGTCCTCAGTGTGATTTTTCACAGGAAGCGAATGATCTCAGCTGCTGTTGAGCTCAGAGCAGTGGGTACTGATTACCTTTCAAAGTTATGCTTTGGGAGTCCCAAAATGAGAATCCAGATACTGAATTACTCAAATTTAGCAAATGGTTTTAAATGCGTAGACCGTGATATCTGTCTTCCAGTTCCTTCATTTACAAGGAGGCAGAACAGCAATTCCCCTGTCTCATTAGGGTGTTAAAAGGTTTAGTTGAAAGTCTCTAGGATACTTTGAAAATGTAGAACATCATCAAAGAACAATTTAATACAAGGCAGAATCAATTGTAACCTGCTTGCTGGCGACAGAGAAATGAGGGTCTTCTTCCTCTTTTGTATAAGGGGTAGCAGTTTTGCAAGCTCTGAGGAGAATGGGAGTGTGTAATAATGTGCCTCAATCCAGATGCCCAGGATAGCCACTGCATGAGGGGAAATCTCTGCAATGAGTTCTGGATTGCTTCCCCTCTTCCTTGGAGACACTGTTACCGCCAAACATTCTGTATAACAAACTCATCATGTAGCTTCTATATTCTTTATTAATTTACATTAAGACTGAGTGAAAGAAAGTATTGACCACAGTCTAAACTGCCTTAAGAACTTTGGGTGGAATTAATCTTGTCTTTAGAATACAGAGTAGAATGCTGAATCTGATCCTGTAGTTTCTGCTCTCAGTCAAGGTAAAGAAATGGGCATCTCTAGGATATGATTCATTTTGACCATCTTAGATAAGCAATAGGTTAAAACCAGAGCTACCACTGCTGAGGTCATGAGCAGGCATCTACCTTCTGAATGTTTGAAGTTAAAAAAGACGCATCTTGTCATTGCTTTCTGGAAATCCCCTGAGGCTGACCAGTGGAGAGTTGTCTGATTCACATACCTCAGCTGGGTTCAGGTTCAACATGAATGTTGCCTTGCTCAGACTGACCCATCCATCTGTAGGAGGAGAACTGCAGGTATCCAGGGAACTTCAAAGCCAGGATAGTTTACTGGGTTTAGCTAATGAAATAGTTGAGTAGGAAGTTATTTCAACTTAATTTTTTTTACTGGAGCACCTTTGTTGTGTCTGGTTTTTGTGCTAGCTGCCTACAGCTTGTACTGGCTTTAGACCACCTTGCTTTTCCTTCTTGTTTATAAGCCTGTAGTTGCATATCAAAACCTGGAGTCACTTGAAACTTTCAGCAACTTTCAGGGTGGGCTCTGAGCTCTGTCAGGGCTTGAGACTATCAAAGAGGAACATTGTTCACTCTATGGCAATCTTGGTAAGAGGTACACTAAGATAAATGCATTAGTTTTTTGTCTACTAAATAGAATTGCCTATTAAGTGTATTTGAACTCCATTTAATCTTTTTTTCATTGGTTGACTTAAGAAAACCCACTCGTCTGAACGACTGAAAAATCAGCAGAAGAAAGTAAAAACGAAGAAGAGAAAACCATAGGAAGAATTGTTCATTGTTGGATTCTGATGTGAGTTTCTTTCCAAGGATAGGCTCCTATTCAGAATTTCTGTGAAAATACCCTTATATCGTGAAAGTTGCCTGAAAGGGCGCCTTTTATTTAAAAGCCTTTTGTTTAGTACTGAATTGAAAAACAAACGGTCAAAGAAACCGTGAGCTCTTCTGAGAAGAATATACGTGGACATGGCTGCTGCTCCAGCATGTATTTGAGAGGAAGCCTGTCATTGAACTAATGGTGCAAGTTCTTAAATATGTGATGCCAAGGTTTTGTTTCTCACATTGTCTTTTACAAGTCGTCCAGCTAATATCAGTCAATATTGAGAGTCACTATGCAATATTGCATCCTGCTCCTTAAGGACTAGATCCTGCTACCTTCGTGTGCCTTGCCAGGAATGTGCAGCTGCTGGAAGATACTGCTCATGACAAGGTCATAGTGGTATTTTCTACCTCAGCAGAAATCTGTTCCTATAAGAGGCACCACGTCCCACACAAAGTCCCTTTTATTTTAATGCAAACATCTTTGAATATGTTGTTATTTAGTGTCGCAGAGAAAGAGAGAATTTGGCACACTTAAAGGCTGAAATAAAAGTAATTTTGATAAATCAGACGAGAGTTGATGGCAGTGAGCTGTGAACTGCAAAGATAACAGTTAAACATTTAAATTAAATCAAAAGACAGGAGTAAAAAGTTTGAAATCATAAAGAAATTTTTTTTCACTCCTCTGATACCTTATGTTGAATAGCCAGATCATTTTATTATTGCAAATACTGTGGCAGTAATCTTTTATTGCTTGCAGTATAGGCCTACAGCATTAAGTTAGTATAAAATTACATATAGTTTAATATATCTGTACAACACCTTTAAACAAGCTTCTCTAGGCAGGAAGGTTATCCGTCTTATAAATCTATTATTTCATTGTACATCTTGATAGCCTAGCATTGCTTCTAGCCATGTTTAAGCATTAAATAGTGCATTATTATTTCACATAAATCAACCAGAGATGTGTGAATTCATAAATTTTGCATTTGCACAGACAGTATTTTAAACGTTTTATGGCTTCGTGGGAACTTGGTATAAAAGCCTGTACACAAATCAGTGCCCAAGAAATTTAAGTAGAATTTAATATTGCAATTACTGCTTTTCAAATTCATTGCTTGCATATTTTAGAAATGTTTTAACAGGGTCTGAAAATAAAAAACAAAACCTGGAGACAAGGTGTTCAGTCAGATTTTGCTGGATAGCTCCTTTGCTGCAGTGGAGTGGGTGATTTTTTTTTCTGATGTTCACTCTGTTATCATTTGTGCTGTGTTTTCTGCTTTATTTGTACTTTGTTTAATGCTCTAACTTTTTGCTGCTTCTTGTCTTTCGTCTCAATTCTTCTAGGCCCCTAAACTGTAAAGAATCATGCACAAGCCTGATATTTTAAAGAAACTTCACTGATGGTTCGGGTTCTTTTGAATAAAACCTTGAAAATACCTTCTCGAGACATTTTATTTTTAGAAAATATGTAAATATTCTGCTGCTAAAAGGTATAATGTTAAGAAAGGAAAACCAGGAAAAACTGTGTATCAGGTATTGCACCATTGTAGCACATGATAAGGTAGCTTTATGTTTTACAGAGAATAAACAAGCATATTGGGGAAAGTGTCTGCAAAAAAGCTAGGTTATTGTTGCTTCTGGAGTCTACTATGTTTTCCATGTCAAATTTTCAAAATTTGTCTATTGCTTTATTTATCTGTAGTTAAATTTTGTGAATTCTCTACTGCTGTAAAATTGCAAAGTAATTCAGTACCGCTTTCCTTTACAGAGGGGAATCAGAGACAGGGAAGTTAGAAGCTGTGTGTTGCCATGCCCATTTTGCTGCAGGAATTACCTTTAGTTCATTGGGACTACTCAAAGAGCACCAGGAACTACTTTGTAGGGAATGAAGCCCAGCTGTGTTGGATCTCCAAATAAATGGACATGGGAGGAACATGGGAAATTACTCACAGTTCTTTTGCACTTTGAGGAGAAATATGGATCTGTGTTTTTTCTGCCATTCAGCATTTTCCTCCTCATCCTTGTATGTGCATGAAGAGACCTCAATTCCAGACAGCACGCCAGTGAGCTGAGTCAGGCTCTGAGTATTTTACTTGCAGCTTGCACAGATAATTTTTTGCAGGGCTAGCAATGGAATCTGCGTCTAGAAGGACTGAATTATGTTGCCTCTTCCTTTTCCTTCCTTAACACTATCCCATGTCAAATGAATGGGAATTTTGCCATGAAATTTAATGGTGATAGAATAAGATCCCATTATTATCTTTTGTGTCTATGCAGAAATTATCTGTAATTATTTAACTAAAAAACTAGAACAGTTTTGACTTTTTGTTGTTTTGTTTCATTTGTTTTTCTTTTGCACTTTGCTCTTCTTGTGTTCTTTGCAAATTGATGTAACTGAGGTGGAAATGCCTGTGCATATTTAAATCCTACTCTCATGCACTTAGTTTAAACGTTCTCAGCTTCAATCATTTTAGCTGTGGTTGAAAATCTGGGTAGGTTTTCTCTTACCAATTTGGAATGCTTTTTATTTTACCTTCCCACAAATAAATGTCTGAAGGGAATTTAATCGAATGTTAAAATATTTCAACAGTGGGTGAAGACTTACGATGGAAATTTTTACCCCAAAAAATAGATGATTAGTGAGCATGTTTTTTGGTTTTCATTAGGGCAGACATAACTGAATAGCTGGCAGAATATTGGCTTGTCTTGGAGCTACACCTCCAACACAGTTTTTACAGAATTGAGATCATGGGGTAAATTTGATACAGATTCTGCTCTTAGATAACTCTGGGCAACTGTTCTATGTTTTACTGATTAAGTGGGCAATAACAGTGACAAAGAGAAGACCTCGCTCCAAGATTTTATCTGGTCTGCATAACCTGGGAAGCAGTAGTTTTCATTTGTGATATTGACAATAAAAAGTCTGGCATGACTCTTGTAAATTCTTTCTCTTGAGCACGTTGCTCCTTTCTTTTCACTTTTTCCCAGGAGGTGTGTGGTTGCTGATGAGGAGAGAGGGAAAAAAATCATCATGCATGTATTTGAAAGGATTGACTTTACTCATAACAAAAAGAATGTAATATCTGTGTTGGTGGCACACTATGAGAGCTTACCTGAATGTGAAAGAGAGGATCCAGCCAGGAAGTTATATAAGGAAATATACAGTGGTTGGGAAGAGGGCTTGTGAAACGTGTTCTGAAATTGAGGGGCAAAAATTGTGATACTTCCTGCAGCCATAAGTTTTGAAAGTTTTGTTTGCTGCCATTAAAGTTTCATTATTTCAGTAACTTTTTTTTTTTTTTTTAATTTTGGGTTTTACTGAATGTACTGAAGAGGATCTCTGCCTATCTGGCATACATATTATTAAATTTGGTTCTCCATTGCTTGGAACTCTAAGGAGCCAAGATACACTGAATAGAACACAGTTAATAATTTTGTCATGCACAAGATTAAATATATTAACACTGTTTCACCAGCAGTTCTGAGAAAGAGCACTGCACTAGCTCATAGAAAAAGCTTGGATTTTGAAGTCGTATAGTTGACTTTCATCTGAGTGAATATTCTCCTCCTAGAAATGGGTTGAAACTGGGGTGAAACAGTATTGCTGTCTGGAGAACTGGATTTTCCAGTGAATTTGGTGTTAATGGAAAATGTTCTATATGACAGAGAAAGGAAAATATTTTGAAAATGAAACTTTTCAATTTTTAGTGGGTTTAAATTTCTGCTAAGAATAAGATTTTTTTTTTTTTCCTGGAAGATGCGGATTAAAATTACTTGTTAATGTTTCTGGAACAAGGAATATTTTTTTTTCTCATTTCTGACAAGCATTATTTTAAAACAAGGGAAAAGAAAGTGTGTAAGTGACAAGTTTCATAGTGAGGTGAGTTCTGGAGTTTTTATTGAGGGGGAAATATGTGAGCAGCTGAACATTTGAGTTGTGATTCCAAAAAAACTTATTACCCCTTGTCACAAGAAGATTCTCTCTCCTTCTGTAATACAAAGAAGATGAATACATTTGTGGTACAGTGCTGAACTGCAGAGCCTTCTGTGTCATGGAGTGCATGTGAAAACCTGACACTGAGTTTTCTACTCTGGCAGCAGCTAGAATTACATTAACATAAATAGAGGTGGCTTGGTACAAAAATGGGGCTGTGATGTAGAGAATAAGTCTGTCTCACCTGGGTTGCCATCTTACATCGATATTGTGCTGCAGTGAAAAATTACTCCAAGTGCAGAGTCCCAACAAATCAGGTCCCTGTTGTTTTTGAAGGCAAGGCATTTTTTGTGTTACTGTTCATTACTGGGCAAGAACAACAAAGAAGTTCAAGACTAAGATTAATGATATCAGCAGATCATTGTCTAAAGATTAATCTTTTTAAAATGATGAGAAAGGGATAGACACAGTGAGCCTCTAGCTGCCTACAGCTACAAAGAGTAATAATAAACATTACTATGGCAGGGCTGGCTCTGGAATACTAACAGAAGCATATCTAGTTATCATCAGTAAACACTAATGGCGGGTTTGTGTTGTTTTTTGGCTACTGATGACTGTTGAAAATGGTGTGGTTTTTCCCCCCTCCTTCCTAAAGCAACAATTGTGTACTTTCTTTTGATGTCTAGCTATTTTATATTCATTTGTTTGGGATCACTTCTCTCTTTCATCGTATTGTCAGTGTACTACTTTCTCTTACAAAAACTTCTACCTTATTGCCTGGGTCTAAAATTATCAGGGATTTAAAAAAATGTTCATTATAGAAATTACATTTGCTCTCTAAACCCAGGAGGCATTGTCTTTCTGTTAGCTCCCCTATAACTAACCCTTAGTGCATGTATATTTTTGTGCATGCCTGCTGTTTTTATATTTAGCAGAATATCTATTTATACCACATAGGACGTCTATGTAGCAATTGCATAAATCTGTTTATTTTTCAAGGGCTACCTATCAGCAACTGATGGTATAGGAATGGTCTGTGTAAGCTAAAATATACTAATATTCTTTCTTTTTTATCTCATCACTATTTATGCATCTCTTGCCAATATCACAAACTTTGTGGTTTGAAAAGGAATTGCAGACTTGTGTTCAGAATGGTCTGAGCTGAGAATTCTGCAGATTTTGAAATTTGTTTATGCCAGGAAGTTCCTTTTTTTCAAAAGCTTAAAAAGGCGAGCAGTGATAGAAGAAGCCCGTTTTCATATTCGACAACGGCAATGACAGCAGTGGTTTAAATGTCCACAAGAATCAGATTCTGCCAGTCTCACTGTCAGATAGAGCAGGATATTACATCAGGAGTAGCTCCACTGACTTCAGCCAAGCTCTTGGGGTAGTAAAATGTTAGTATGACTTAGTGATGGTTGCACTTGGCATCGTTATAATACTGTGACTTGACTTTAGTGGTTGTTTTGATAATTTGCTTCCATGAAAGAAGGCTTCTGTTCCTGCATTGAGACACAATTTTGATTCAGGTTTAAAATGAGATGTTTATGTATTATGGAGTTTGAGTTTTACCTACATTTACTCATTTACTCAGCATTTACTCAGCTGAGAGCTGAGTAGTGCTCACTACCCTTCAGATTTAGGTATAATGTTAGACTACGTAAAGTTGTATCATGATGATCAACTTCAAGCCAAGTATGGGAATAAGTGAATGGGTATGGTCAGGGGGAAGTAATCAGTGTGGTATCTGTGAATATATAGTCATAGAATTGTTTTGGAAGAGACCTCCAAGATCATTGAGTCCAGCCATCACCCCAGGACTGCCATGAGCACTGTTAAACCACGTTCTCAAGTGCCACATTCAAACACGTTTTGAATGCTTCTAGGGATGGTGATTCTGCCACTCCATTCAGTAGTGTTGCAATGCCTGACAACCCTTTCGGTGAAAAAAAATTCTTAATATTCAATCTAAACCCCCCCTGGCAGAACTTAAGGCTATTTACTCTCATCCTGCCACTTGTTACCTGGGAGATTGACTTCCATCTCACTACAACCTCAGGTAGTCGTAGAGAGCGATAAGGTCTCCTGAGGACCCTTTCCTCCAGGCTAAACAACCTCAGCTCCCTCAGCTCCTCCTCATCAGCCTTGTGTTCTCATCCTTTCACCAGCTCCACTGCCCTTTTTTGGACACACTCCAGCACCTCACTGTCTTTCTTGTAGTGAGGGGCCCCTGCATAATTGTCATTTATCAGAGCTTGCAGTGTTTCCCAAACATGGGAGTACTGCTGATAAGGATGACAATGTAGGAAAATTTAAATATTTGGTTTTACAACACTTTCCCTCTGGACTGTTTTCTTTCTTCAGGGCTGGATGAGAACTGTTGCTCCTTTTGAAAGAACCTGAAGGCTAATTGCTCTATCTTTGAACAAGGAAAGTTTAAATTTGAATTGTTACAGCATGGTGAATGCTTAACAATACACAACTAAGTCGAAGGAGTACCTATATGAAAGTTTATTTCATTTTAGAAGTCTGTAAACTTACTTATGATGGAGTTTATGCAATGCGTTTCTCTTGTGGCTAAAATTTGATTCAGCATTTCATTGTTGGTATGTGACTGTGAATTCAGTATAGGAAATTGTTTCAATAAGGAACGAATAAATTTTACTTGGGGGCCTTATCTAGCTTTATTTCAGGTAGACTTCCATGATTTCGGGTAGAAATCCATGATGCATTTTTTTGTCATTGATGCTGAGTTAGGCAAATTAGGTATGCGGCTTATGTCCTGTGATCTAGGTTTGTTTTAAAAGTCATCATGGTGGAAATACTCGCTGGAATAAAAGTAATATTAGGAAGGTGTATCCAGATCATTACAAAGGTGCTGTAGGGGTCTCTTTGATTAGTTAGTCTTTAAAAATTCCAANGCATCTCTTGCCAATATCACAAACTTTGTGGTTTGAAAAGGAATTGCAGACTTGTGTTCAGAATGGTCTGAGCTGAGAATTCTGCAGATTTTGAAATTTGTTTATGCCAGGAAGTTCCTTTTTTTCAAAAGCTTAAAAAGGCGAGCAGTGATAGAAGAAGCCCGTTTTCATATTCGACAACGGCAATGACAGCAGTGGTTTAAATGTCCACAAGAATCAGATTCTGCCAGTCTCACTGTCAGATAGAGCAGGATATTACATCAGGAGTAGCTCCACTGACTTCAGCCAAGCTCTTGGGGTAGTAAAATGTTAGTATGACTTAGTGATGGTTGCACTTGGCATCGTTATAATACTGTGACTTGACTTTAGTGGTTGTTTTGATAATTTGCTTCCATGAAAGAAGGCTTCTGTTCCTGCATTGAGACACAATTTTGATTCAGGTTTAAAATGAGATGTTTATGTATTATGGAGTTTGAGTTTTACCTACATTTACTCATTTACTCAGCATTTACTCAGCTGAGAGCTGAGTAGTGCTCACTACCCTTCAGATTTAGGTATAATGTTAGACTACGTAAAGTTGTATCATGATGATCAACTTCAAGCCAAGTATGGGAATAAGTGAATGGGTATGGTCAGGGGGAAGTAATCAGTGTGGTATCTGTGAATATATAGTCATAGAATTGTTTTGGAAGAGACCTCCAAGATCATTGAGTCCAGCCATCACCCCAGGACTGCCATGAGCACTGTTAAACCATGTTCTCAAGTGCCACATTCAAACACGTTTTGAATGCTTCTAGGGATGGTGATTCTGCCACTCCATTCAGTAGTGTTGCAATGCCTGACAACCCTTTCGGTGAAAAAAAATTCTTAATATTCAATCTAAACCCCCCCTGGCAGAACTTAAGGCTATTTACTCTCATCCTGCCACTTGTTACCTGGGAGATTGACTTCCATCTCACTACAACCTCAGGTAGTCGTAGAGAGCGATAAGGTCTCCTGAGGACCCTTTCCTCCAGGCTAAACAACCTCAGCTCCCTCAGCTCCTCCTCATCAGCCTTGTGTTCTCATCCTTTCACCAGCTCCACTGCCCTTTTTTGGACACACTCCAGCACCTCACTGTCTTTCTTGTAGTGAGGGGCCCCTGCATAATTGTCATTTATCAGAGCTTGCAGTGTTTCCCAAACATGGGAGTACTGCTGATAAGGATGACAATGTAGGAAAATTTAAATATTTGGTTTTACAACACTTTCCCTCTGGACTGTTTTCTTTCTTCAGGGCTGGATGAGGACTGTTGCTCCTTTTGAAAGAACCTGAAGGCTAATTGCTCTATCTTTGAACAAGGAAAGTTTAAATTTGAATTGTTACAGCATGGTGAATGCTTAACAATACACAACTAAGTCGAAGGAGTACCTATATGAAAGTTTATTTCATTTTAGAAGTCTGTAAACTTACTTATGATGGAGTTTATGCAATGCGTTTCTCTTGTGGCTAAAATTTGATTCAGCATTTCATTGTTGGTATGTGACTGTGAATTCAGTATAGGAAATTGTTTCAATAAGGAACGAATAAATTTTACTTGGGGGCCTTATCTAGCTTTATTTCAGGTAGACTTCCATGATTTCGGGTAGAAATCCATGATGCATTTTTTTGTCATTGATGCTGAGTTAGGCAAATTAGGTATGTGGCTTATGTCCTGTGATCTAGGTTTGTTTTAAAAGTCATCATGGTGGAAATACTCGCTGGAATAAAAGTAATATTAGGAAGGTGTATCCAGATCATTACAAAGGTGCTGTAGGGGTCTCTTTGATTAGTTAGTCTTTAAAAATTCCAACTTATGCTCTTTCAATGATTTCAGTAGTTGCATAAAAAGAAGGAATGCTTGGACAGGTTTTTTGTTTAAGAAATGTTTTCTATGTAGAAGAAAAAGCAAAAAAAAAAGTTTACCAGAAGCATGCAAAAGTGCTTCTAGAGCTCCTGCCAGTTTTGCTTGCCTTCTGTCACACTTGGTTTATAACCACTGACTTGGTTACCCTGGTTCAAGTTTTTATAGCTCAATGAAGAGCCCATTATAGCTCAATGAAGAGCTCTGTTAAATGTGCCATTGGCTTCATGGTAATAGTGTAATGTTTCCGTAATTTTTGTCCTGCGATGAGAATTGGACAGATTGAGTTGGACAATCTTAAATTGCCACACAATGTCATTGTGGTAAAACTTTGTCAAAATTCGGGATTAGGAGTGCATTTTTGGGTTACAAGTTCTTTTGATGATTCCACCATCAACTGTAAAAGTCACTTCAGTGTGTAAGTGTGCATTGCCTGAGACATTGTGCATCACTTTTAAAAAATATGGAACATTTATATTTGGAAAATGTCTCCCTAATTGTATATATTGTTCTGGGTCATTATTTTCTCATTGTTTAAATTGCAGCTCATTTATTTAAAAGAATACTTGTCAAAGGAAAGCTTTAAGTACTGATTTAAGAAAGCAGTGTTAAATAATTGAAATGACTGTGATAAAATTGCCTTAGTTTAAACAGACCAGTTTTATCAGTCTGTTTAATGAATTGTGCTTTTATAGGGTGAGATAAATCTAATGTGAATTCGAGTGGTTGCACTAGAAATACAGCTCTAGGTGTGATCTCTGGTGGGTTTAACTAGCAGAATTAGAGAAAAAAGGGCAGTTCTATTCCTGCATTTCCTTTCAAAAACACTTCATGTACAATAAGCAATGCTGACATCTTTACAGACCTTTTTAATATCTACATACCTGTAATGTCTGGGTATTTACATATGAATTGTGTATTGGTGACACAGTGTCTGGGTCATTACTTGGAAAATATTTATGCCTCTTAAAGTAGAAATAAACTTGGAGTTTCATCTAGTCCTGGAATCATTAATTTTCACACACTGGAATAGTGACACAATCAATTTCTTTGTAGACTGAGGGGACTTGGCAGGCAGGTCTTGCTACTCACTAATGGTTTAGAAGGACATTTCTTGCATGAAAACCATCCTATCTGCTTTGGGGCTGAAGACAACCATTGGTCAGTGGCTGACACAGGAGAATCCTGGGATGTTTTGGATTCTGTTGTTTATGCTTCTGTACATTGTGAGAACACATCTTGCACACAAGAAGATAAATAGTAATTAAAAACATGTAGTAAGTCCTTTAGAGCATCATCAGCTCTTCTCTCTACTAATCCATTTAAATAACCTACACAGCAGGATTGGTACCTAATCTGGGGGGATAAATAAGGGTTTCCTATAGGACCCAGTCACTTTACACTTAAAGGGAAGTCCTTGTATGCCTTCCCACACTGGGCTGGCATGCACAGTGCCATGAGTTGCAATGGAAGTGCAAGGAAGGTAGCATACAGTGCTTGAGACAATGTCACATTCTGGTCCCAAAATGATGGTGAAATTCTTGTCTAGTAAGACAAAGAATGTGCAGTTGGTGTTGCATAACTCAAAGGAGATCACTGGGCCAGTTACTAGCAGTTTTTATAGCTGGATTTACCCACCTTAAGTGTTTCTTAAATACTGTTAAGCTGGTTTGGGTCACAGTTTGCCCTGTCAGCAATCATTTTGCATCTAAGGATGTCTCAGGATACAAGGCAATGCTCTGAGTGGGGTATATACATGTCCCTTCAATAGCTTTCAGTCCTTGGTAGTCTGCCTAATGAAAGAAACACAAACTTGCAATGTGAGCAGAATATGTCAGACAGTATGTGACTGACTTCCCAGGAAATTTTACTCCAGCTGCAGTTGAATCCATTCAGATATTTCTTATTCTCAACAAGGCCCTCATCACTAGTCTTGTGTAAACAGTCTATACCGCCAGCTCTGCAACCTCACTTGCAGCACTGGAAATTATAATGATTACTTTGGGAAAAAAAAAAGAAGTTGAACTGGAGTCTCACTGGTTTATACAAAACACTTTGTGGGGGAAGGACATGTTACAAGAGACTTGTATATGATGTAGTTTTGCTCCAATCAAACAGACATGTAGATTTCAAAACGATGCTTATCTTTATGCCTTATATTTTTAGTTTATTATGCTTAAGTTAGCCATTCCTACTCAGGCTGTTTTCTGCAACATTGCTGTGTCTACTGACTGATACCAGGGTGTTGACAAAAGCCCCAGTTCACCTGAAGGAAATTTGTTAGAGATTTCAATTGTTTTGCTGTTCTGAAAGGTGAGGGGAAATGCTCCTTATTGCAGAAGTTGCGAAACACAATATTTCATAAGTTGAGCTGGCTATTGCTCCTCCTCTTCTCCCTCCCCTAAACAATCTATCTCCAAGGTGTGTGACTTCCTGTTCTGTGTCTGCTACTGGCAGAAACTGGTCTTTCAGTTTTCTTTGCAGACTATCAGCTTGTCCATCTGTAGAAAACCAGACAGGATTCTCGTATCACTTAGCAGCTGTCTAGGGAATTCAGCCTAAGTTTTAAGGTTGTTGAAATCAAGCTGCTTTGAAGAACAGCTTGATTCTGGTGGATTCTAATAAGGGGGGAAACCAGGTCTACATAACTGTCTTTCATACTGGTTTTATAATATGAGAATGAATCAGAAAACAAGAACAAGTGAGTCTATAAAATGGGGGAGACACTTGTGAAGTACAAGAGGTTAACGTTTTTACTGTTCAGAAAGTACTTATATTTTTATTAGACAGTAGACTTTTCTGTCTTTGTTTTTGAGCCATTTCATCTTTCTACTACAAAATTTTAAATAGTGGAAGGATATATTAAATACCAAGGAAAATTATTTTTAAAAGCTATTTTAAAAATTAATTTAAATGTAGACAGACATAGTATTACGGCATTAAAACACCCCAGGGTCTTTTTTATTGGTCCATTAATACTTGCCTCGAGTGGTAGAACACACCTGAGGCAAGATTTAATGAACCAATAAAACATGCCCTAGAGTGCCCTAATGCTATATTGCTAACCATTCCTATTACATAAATTCACTGTTTGCATACTTCCTTCATATGTTTCAGAAAAATCTCCAATTAAGTGAAGACCATATGACAATTCTTATCCTGAGTTTCCTTCAGCATATTTTGGAGTGATTAAAATGATTATTTGAGATATTTTCAATCAACCAATGCAATATACTGTGCCTAGAACTTTATGGACTGCCTGGACGGCAAACCCTTTAAGTGTGGTTATGTGTTAAGTCAGTGTGTTTCTTTTCAGTTACTGAGAATTGTCTAAAGTCTCCCTAAAGGATTTGAATCCAATGCTGTTCTATTTGTGTTTTTATCTTGAAACTACCCCACTTGTTTGTCTAGAATCCACCCCAAAGCAGAAATCCAGCAGAGGAACTGGTCATAACTCCAGTCCCATTAAAATGGTCAAGGATGTTACTAAAATGATGTTGTCTGAAACCTCTGACATTTAGTCAAAGAGTCATTTTCGTACTTTTTAAGGAGGGAGATTTTTAGTGTTGTAAATCAATTTTAATGGAGTTAAGATGATTTACATCCGCTGATAGTCCAGCTCTTTGCTTTCTAGAACATTCAGTAGGACTAGAAATGTTGTACTTGTATTAAATCAGACAGCTGAGATGGAAGAAAGTATGAAGGATGCTTATTGTAGTTTGCAATTGCTAATTTAAAGCCTTTGACTGAAGTTAGCATTTGCCCTAATGATTTAGAATGTTCATAACCATGAGCAAAAATTGATGAACATACCTAAGTGTATCTGTACTTAGTAATAGGAAAAAGAAGGAGAAGATTGGTTTTGAATGTCATTGCATGAAGAATAATAACCCTTCAGCAGAGAACAGGAGTGAGTTTTGTGCATTATTAGTTTTGCTTTCCAGCTCTGTTTTGAGACAGGATGATATTATGTTAAAGAAAGAAGACTGAGATTTATAGATGTAGATTGCAAAAATGGCTTATGACTTTTACATAATTGAGAATCTAACATTAAATAATTTTCGCGTTAATGTGACTTCATTGTAGTCAAAGCCAAATTAGATGTGACTTAAGAGGTATGCATTTAGCAGAATCCTTACTTGAAGGCTTAGGAGGGGAGAAAAAGAATACCATGTTGTTAAATTGATACATAAAAATTGAAGAAATTACCACTTAGGGGTTTTCAGGGGTGGGGAAGCTTTGTAGGCCTGACTTGATCCCTGTAAGAGTATTTGACAAGTTGAGCATACACGAGGATATGAGCCACACATACTTTTTAGGGCAAAAGTAACTTCACTTACTTGTAAGTTTAGGTCCTCAGCTATTGTGAGCTGGCATAGTTCCATGTAAGGCAATGAAATTATACCATCTTATACCAGAGGATGAACTGGCCCCTAATCTTTCAAGTAACATGCTCATTAAATGCTTAGGGCCAAATTCTTCCCTGGCATGACTCCATTACACTTAATGGAATTAAGCCAGGAGAGCATTTGGCCATTATTTAATACAGATAACAATTTAAGAGGAACCAGGTTTCTGTCTTTGTTTTTCTTTTGATATGTAGCATTAGCAAACTGTATGTGATTTTTATAAGACATAATATATGAAATACTGGCTAAAAGAGTCTGCACAGACATCTCACAGGTACACCCCCAGATGTTCTTGATATGCTACCTTCCTTGGAACAAATAATATTGACTTCCTCACAGGTGTAAACCTTTTACTCTCTTCTGGAAATGTACTGTCCAGACTGTCATCTCTTCTCCCTACTTCTTATTTTCTCATCATTTCACTGTACAGTCATCTCAGAAATTTAAGCAGAGTTAAGCTTATTGCAGAAGTTAAGGCTATCCGAAAAATGATCCTGTTTTAATTCTAGGACCAAATAACCGACGTACATTTTCCAGAGTCATTACTAACATTGTTTTTTTCTTTCAAAAGCATAGTGGCACCTTCTGTTTAAGATTTTTTCCTGCATCATCTAGCAGCTAAAAGGCTCAAATGAGTAACGAGTAAGCATTTCTATTATCAGGAATTGTTTGCTAGAGACAATTTAATTTTTTTTAGAACTTGAGATATTTGTCTAAGTTTTACCTTCATGTCTTTTCTGCAGCTTTGTTATGGTTAGCTAGGCCTTATTCTTCTGGCTTAGTGTATGGACGACCTGAGCTTGTTAATGCTGGACATGAAATGTGGCTGAGAGTCAGTCATGAACGCTCAAACCTAGTCAGTTCCCCCCCAGTTACCTCAAACAAAACTTGACTCTTTTTTCGTTCTTTACTATTGTGATGTCTTTTTTTATGAGCTGCTCTGAGTTGTTACATACTACTCTCAGCAGCAGTTAGGTTTAGACCTTTGGGGGAAAAAAGCTCTTTGTTATATTTTTGGAGGACAATTTTGGAAAGGCGAGTGTTGCTGCCCACCCTAATCCATAATTGGTATTTACTAAAGAACAAAACCATTTTTGAAATGAATACTTACCATTGAAGGGCTTGAGGCCTTGATACAGTGCTTTGCAGCTGAGTTCGGGCATGGCAGGAATCATATCTCAGGGAAGATGAACTTCCCATATAAAGGTTATAAATCTGGTTCAGCGATTGCTTTGCGACCCACGTGCAGTTTTATGGAAGTATGAGTAACCCAAACACTAAAATCCAAAACAGAATCACCAGCCCTTTCTACAGCATTCTTATTAAAGTTGGGCCAAGAGAGATCACTGCAAACTATTTGCAGTTGTGAGTGATGTAACACAGCTCAAGGGCATTCAGTACCTGGCAAGCAGAACTGTCTTTGAATGGTCTTAGATAAAGGACCACCATGAAAACACAGAATGAAAAACAGTGGAAGGGAAATCCATTGCCAATTAGTACCCAAAATATTCAGATGAACAAGAAGAGCTCCTTAAGCAAACCAAGTGGGAGATGAAGTGTCTGGAAACCAGGTGGTAGGATGAAGTGACTCATTTGAAGTTATGCATGAAAACAATCAAATGTCAAGGAGTCAGTAAAACTTCTGGCTTCCATAAGTAGGGCTAATGTTTTCAAATTTCTTTCATGTTTTGGACTTGACCTAGGGCATGTAAAAGAAGCAGGTATCTTTCCATGGAAGGGAAAGGGCACTATTACTGTTACAAATAATACCTTAATAGCCTTCTTTAATGGAAGCCCCTGCCTTCTCTCTCTGCTCACCACTCTGCTTTAGATTACTCTAAATCAAAATCTAGCCAAAACATTTATGACAAGTAAATGTGATAGAGGGAGAAGAAGCTGTGTGATTGTTCTGCTAATGCCAGCCTGCAGAGTTGTTTGCTTGTAGAAGTGAGAGTTTCCTAAGTCTCTGATGAAGTGATACAGTGGAAGCTACAGAGCACAACAGCATCAGTTCGTCTTGGGGCTGGTGAGTGGCTTAATGGCACAGTCTGAATCTGTTTATTTGATTGTTCTTTTTATCAAAGAGGGCATCTGCACGTGAGCATGTTTTCAGTTCTACTGAGCAGCAGAGTTGCAATCTTGCAGTAACAGTCAATGCATGTGCAGGGCTGGGTGTTTGCAATGAATATAGTTTTTTTCCCTGGAAAATCAAGTACAGAGATGTGTACCAAGTTTAAATTATTGGTTGTGCTTAAACACTGTTTTTTGTTTCCTCTCTGCGTGTTTGAGTTGATGGTTACTTTTTCTATTCTTAAACATAACTTATGGGAAAAATATTTGTGTGAGATCGCCCAAGTAATTAGCCAGTTTACTCATGCAAATAAATATTTTTTTATTCAGCTTGGAACATCTTTTTGGCAGCATTGCCTTTAATTACAGAAACACTTAAAGGATGACAAGGATGTAGTGCATACTAAAAATGTTCTGTGCAAATAGTGAGAGGATTTAGGTGAGCAGCAGCAGCTCTGTAATTACCTTGCAGCCAGAAAGACCCTCACGTTGTTCTAAGGCTGTTAAAAATAAGGAAAGAAATAATTTTCTTCTCATGGGAAAGGAATTAATTAGCAATGTACTGAGGGCCTTGGGATTGGTTCTCATCCAAAGTAGATAAATAAACCAAGCATTATTTCAGACGGCTCAACATGAGCAAATGTTACACTGGGAAAGCACCTTTGTAGGGTTGAACAGCAAATCTGGCCCATGAGGGGAATGGCTAAGGGAATTTTAAACCACCTTTGCACCTTTCCAGCATGGCTTATTCCAGAGATCACTGAGACCCTTTACTGAGTAGGGGCGGCCCCGAAGGCCTTTCTAAGTAACTCCATCCCTCTGGCTGACCTGCCGGCTGACCTGCTCTTCTTTTCTAATCTGTGCTCTGTCAGCTTGGGCTTGCACTGCGGTCTGCAGAAGGCAGCTTCAAAAATAAGTCTGTGAGAACATCTGCACTGAAGGAGACAATCCTTAGCCACATCATTAGATCTGGAGTTTGATTATGTTCCAGTGTGTTCAGCTGACCTCAGAGGTCTAGATCCTAGGATCATAGAACTATCCCTAAATACCAGTATAAGTAAGTCTTTGTAAAGGGTCTGATATTTATTAATGAAAGAAAATTGAAAAACCTTTGCCTACTATAGCTTAGCATGGCTTCAGAAGAAAATAAGACTTATCCCTGCAAATATCTCTTCTCCAGGGTTAAATTTTCAGCTATTTTCCTGATTTCAACCATGCAATTTGACAAAAACCTAGAGGCATCAAAGATGATAATTTTGTGGACATTTCTCACAAAGCATCTGAGTAGAGAAAAAAAACATTTATTAATGCCTCCACAGGAAAGAATTGATGTTGGAAGAATGTTTATTACCAAAAGTGAATCTGTGCAGGAGGGAGAAGTTATAAATGCCCTAACTGTTAGAAGAACAGCAGTTGGAAGTCACATCTTGTTAGGCACTAGAAAATGCCAGGCATAAAATACAGACTCCTGTGAGACCAGGCATTCATGATGCCTTTGCTCATAGACCTAAAATTTTTATATATATATATGTATATGAAAAAATATATATATATAGGTTTTTCCCCTCTGCAGATACTGGAGCCTTATCTTAAGTCCTGCTTGCCTCTGTTAAAGTAAAGGATATTCATCAGTATCTCCTTACGGTTTTTTCTAGCAAGTTGCTTTATCTGGTGTTAGAGATCGCAGGGTATCAGACCACTGATAAAATTTCACACATAAGCAGTGGTAGGTGTCCCCCCCAAATTTACAGTGTTTTCCATTTGTTATCATTGACTGTTACCCAATTCTGATACTGTAATATCTCCTAATAGAGACAATTATAGTCCCACTATGCTAGATCCTGTGAAAACACAACACAGGATTGTCAGATGTTCTGTCTTTAAGCCTGCAACTGGTCTCACAGGCTTATTTTTGTTAACTAACTTCTGCGTTATAATTTACTGTCTAATATCCAAGTCTCTTTCAGCATTAGGATTACTAAGGCGGGCATTTGGGTAAAGCCTTGTACTTGTCATAGCTATTTAGCTTTTAAGTTACAATATGAAAAAATTCTTAGTTCTACAGAAACAAGAAGGGAAAGCTGCTGACAAGATTTTGGATTTATAAGAGAGAAGTGTCAAAGACTATTAGTTTTAAAGGAAGAGCCAATTTACAAAACTAGTTTTGATTATTTGCTTTTCTCTTCAGTAGTGATTGCATTTTTGGAAACCTTTATGTGGTTCTGTGCTGCTTTCTTTGCTGTCTAATTTGTGTAAATCGAGTTCACTCTGTATTTTTTTTTAGTGCAAGAGAAGCATCCTGCATGTGTAACAACAAAGAGGAAAGAGTTTTCAATGCCAGTTCATAGAAGAGGAATGTCTGGAATCCTTGAAAAGGCTTAGTATGGCCGATTTTAATGAAATATCAGTGCTAAGATGCTGAACTACTGATGACTTGCTCCTTGTCAATACTGAGTCTCTACGATGTGTATTTCTTGAGAATTTTTGCTACTAGGACTAGAAGATCCATTTGGTATTCCTGCTTTGACATATGCTTAAAAATACTTCGCAAAATGAATGAGTTATTAACTTTGCTTTTAAATAATTTTCTTCTCTGTTCATTTAAATTTCTTGTATGTGGAAATTTGAGTATCTGATATCTATGCCTAAGCAAGATTTAAGCTTACATTTTATTTGAGGAAACACCAAGACAAAAGGAAAATAATATTTTGAGGATAACTTGCCTTCTTTTTGTTGAGAAACAATATGATTGTTTCATAATTTTGGAAAAATGGGAAAAAAGGAGCGATTTCTGCATGAATATATGAAAATGTAAAGATATTAAGTATGGAGAAGAGATTAAAAAGTTCAATAGGCATGTTCAATAGCAGAAGATGAGATATGTATAAATGCATTATGATGGATTTTTAAAGATTTTTCAGCCATTAGGGCAATTTAGGTTTTGAGTGGTAGGGACAAGAAGCTTACTTATTTTGTTGCAAAATACACAAACATAAGTACAGGAATGAGTTACTTAGCCCAAGAGGGCTTGATTTTGGTGACAAAAGATATCTCTGTCATTCATTTGTTCCTAATAAATTGTGTAAAACAAACAATATTTTGAACAGTATTTTGGTCAAATAGGTGATTGCAAATATTTGTCCAATGCTTTTTACTGGGTTTACTCTTGTTATAACAGTTTTGAAATACTTTGATTCCTGTGAAGCTGCTTAGCGTCTTAAGAGTTTAGGGTGGAATATACTCCAAATGTCCTAAGTATTTTGATGGGGCCAGTTTTTTCAATATGGTAGATGATTTTTATTTCATGTGCTATTCTCTTTTAAATATAAAATTATTTTTATTTTTTTCACGTGAGCACAAACACATTCCTAGCAAATCTAATCCAAAGTCCACTGATGCCAGGACTTCTATTTAGTCTTTGGACAGGATCAAACAAAAGAAATGTTTTGGGTTTTTTTCTGTCTTTGCAGGGGAAGGATTAAATTCAGATAAAAGAGCCATCTCTTTTGTCTAATCTTGTACTGTCCTGTTTTTCTCTTTGTTCATATATATTCCTGCTGTTATAAACTAAATGCTTATTTGAAACAAAAATTCAAGGCCCCTCTTACTAACTTGCATTGTTTATTGTACCTTCAGGCTATAACCAGTGTGTACACCAGAATTGATGCAGATCTATGAATCCAGAAGATCTATCACAGTGATATGATTTTGGAAGCATCTTTGCACCAAATTACTTGGTATACATTTTCAGAGACCCAGGAACCTAATATTCTCTCAGACTTCAACTTAATGGGTAAAGCTTCAACATATAAAAATAAAAGATATTTACTGTATGGGTGTACATATGTAAATACTTCATTGAAGGCAATGGTGTTTTACCACTGACTGCAGTGGGACCAAGCTTTTGTTCATATGCTTATACTGTCTGACAGCAAAAAATACACTCAGACAAATGTCTCTAAATATATAAATAGATAATGTCTCTCAGTTATTCATTATATTCACCATATTAAACAACAATTGCAAATCCCTACCCATGACCATATATTTTCTGTAACTGTGAATCTGTGGCATGTAGTATAATTACTAAGTCTTTCCAATCTTCCTTTCTTTGTCTAAATGGGAAAGCAGGAACCTGTTAAATATTTTAAAATTGTTTCTCCAATTGATATTAGTAACATCTTGCATTTTTAAGGCTTTTGTTTTTCCAAGGCTTAAATTTTTAACACAATATCGCTCACAGCATTTTCTTTGCTTTGGAGATGACATTAAAAATGGGTTTTCCTTGTCTCTGCTTTCCTAAGATGCACACAGTATCTAATTTCACTGAAAACTAATTTTTTAACCTTAAGTTAAAAAGTGATTGGACAATGGCTGGGGGGCTTCAGCAACAACACACAGTTCCTTTCGCCACTGAGATGATTCCAGGCTGAGGAATGTAGCATTTATTAGTAGCAGGAATTGTGATGAGATTAGATGGACAAGGCAGGCTTAGGTAACTGCCTTGTGGAAGATATTGACATACCTTAAAATGACCATGTTATGTGCAGTCCAGCTAAAGGCAGAATTCTCCCTGGTTGACAAAAATGGGAAGGAACATCCATTGTCCACATGTCGCAGACAGCTGAGCCAGATCCTTTTCTGATACTTTAAATGAAATCTAAACATACATTTCTGCACTGTCAGCCTATTGGTGAAGGAGTATTTGCCCTTTGTGCTTTTCACAGTGCATTCTTACCAGTGGTGGGCACTTGGAGGGGATATATGTGTCTTCTGGAAGAACAGTGTAAAAATACATTTCAGAATTTCTTCCAAGCCCTCTGGAGCCTCTTGGCTTTCACATGGAGAGGAAATGTTCTCTTCTTTCTTCTTTGGTGAGGGCAGTGTTCAGTGTTGGTATTCTTAGTGCATGTGATGTTCGTGTGCAGGTTTAGTGTCAGAGAATGGTCCCTGCCACTCAGAGGAATCTGCACTGACATTGACAGTGAACTTAGACTCTAGAATGACAGATCTGCGTTTGAGATACTGGAAATGCCAGTGGTGGTAAACCATAAAATGGGTCTCCCATTGTTTAGAAAGGAAAATGAGAGCAAAAGGGCCCCTTAAAAAGATATTGTTTGGATTGGAAAATTAATATGGGAGATTTGTTTATATTTGTTAAATTTGGGTATATTAAATACATCTGTATTTCAGATTCCTGTGCCTCCTGTGGGATATCGTAACTAAATTACTAGGAGTTTCACCCGGAACATCTCGTACCTAAAGCCACCTAGGATTTATCAATTTAATTCTTCTCTCTTTTTTGAGTTAGCATCTTGCAGAGCACCATCTCTAAATGTGGCTCATGATGTGATTTCATTTCTTGTTGTTGATTCTGTCCAGGACTGACTTACAATCAGGAATTTATGAACTTGCATTATTTTTTCTGGAATATACATTGACATACTTTTAAACACAGAGCTCCTGTAATCCCTTCAGGGTTTAACCATCTCCTTTTACTTTCAGTGCTTCCTCTTCTGGCATTCAGGCTATGGTTTTCTCTTTCCTCTGATCCAAGGAAAAGGTCTTCCATATTTTTTTTCTCTCTGGTCTTTCTGGGTAGTATTTTCTGCAGACAGAGATGGACATATTAGTTCAGTGCAAGGTGTACTCCTTTTCCCGAGACCGAGTTATCTGATTCTTGCTGTAGTTCTGATTCTCCACTTCTCCTGGGGCAGGTGCTTAATAGAGCCAGGACAGGCATCTCCATGCTGTGGCTGAGCCAGGAACTGTGGTTGACGACAGGGCAAGCAGACCAAGTGTCCTCACTATCTGGTGATGCAGTTCCACAGCGTGTAGTGCAGAGTGCAGAGGAGGAAGCTGATGGCAAGTGGGATCATCTAACAGTGCACAGATTGTCAGACACGTTCTAGAGACGTCCACTTAAGCACAACTGGAGCCGAATGGTCTCCTCCTTGGATCAAAGCAGTGCACTGAAAAATCCCATTTGGACCTCCGCCTGCTGGGGTCTGGAGAGGGCTCACAACCCACCCCTAAGGGCTTTGGTTGCCTGTGACTAAGTTCTGCCTCTGTGATATAGCCTTTCAATCTTGTGTCAGACTTGTGAGGAGCCTCCTTGGAATCCTCCACCCTGAGGCTTGAGGGCCTTGAGACTTGCTGACTTGATTTCCAAGCTCGGCTTCAGCCCCAGATCTTCTTAAGTGTTGGGTCTGTTAATTTGCAGCCAGCACTTAGCTTTATATAACGAGAAGTTTAATTCTAAGATCAACCAAGATGTAAATGATTCGCTGTTCTTGCTTCATTGCTGAATTTTGCAGTACCCAAACCTTGGTTTGTGTCATAGTTTTATTTTAGATAGTCACACAGCTGAGATTCAGTGAAAGTTAAGTTTTGTATGAAATAATCAGAAAGTCTTGCCAGAGCTTTAGGAGTGAGAGCTGTGCCATTTGCTTGTCTCTGTCACAGTCCTGGAGAGCTAAGATATTTGTATATACCCGAATAGATTGCCAGAATCAATCCACTTTCCAGAGATGAACGTGGACATGTCCTCTTTTCCACAGTAATGTGAATACTCAAATCTTTCCACATAAGAAACTCAAATATATGAGTTTCACAGCACTGCCTAATAAGGTTTTATAGCCATTAGTGTCAGTGCCATATATCACTGAGGCATTGAAAAAGTGGAGTTTCTTTCCCAAACTACCTTTCTAAGCATCCAAGATGAAGTGATTTTATAGCTTACACTTCCACAGATCTTTCAAATCCCACAGCACAACTTGTTTCACCTGAGCCTCAAAGATTTTTGTAAATGATTTCCCAGAAGCTCTTGAGGGGGTCTTTTCTCTCTTTCTTTATTTAAATTTATGCTTAAAATATGATTAGATTCTGTTCAACATAAAACTGTTCTAGAATACATTGCAAGAAATGTGTGTACAAAAGGTAATCTACACTATCTAATAAATAAAATCGTGTAACAGTTTGAAATTTCAAATGTGATAATTTGCTTTAATATTGCGAAGTGTTTGTTAAGCCTTTAAGCTTGTGACATTTTTCCACACTGACAGCTAAATAATGAATTAATGGCTTTAAAGTCCATGGCAGCCTGAGGGTTTCAAATACATGTTTAGTCAAAATAATTGGTGCTTTAATCATTTGTTATGAACCAAAATTGTTCCTTAGTTATACAGGAGTGGTGTTAAAGCAAATATCTATGCTGTGAATGTTCTTTTGTATTTCTAAAATTATCTGCTAAGTTGGAAAATGGTGTCTGGATGCATTTTCTTCTCTGGAGTTGGAGGGTTTTTTTTTCACTCTCTTAATGGCCACCTACATGGCTACAGGCTGTTCTGTCCCTTCACTGACAGTGAAAAGCTTATTTTTGGTTTTGTATGTGTGTACAAAGACAACCAAGTTTTTGAGAGAAGATTGCAGGTTGTATGGGGTGGTGGGGGGGATCCTCAGCCCCTGCACTGTCAGATACAGTGTGTAGGTCATAGGTAACTGACTGAATTAGGGGATCTGTTTGCAGCAAAACTAAATCTCACCCAAACTACGACACAGTTAAAAGTCTCATCCATAATATCTTCTGGTAATAGTGGGAATAAAAATCTTTGGTTAAACAAGGGAAGGAATTCTGTCCTAATTTTATGATTTGCATCATATCAGTAGACTATCGTGTGCCTACATGATGTTCTGTTGAGATGTTTGTTTTGACTTCAGTGATGCATCTGTGCCATATGAGGAGGAGATGCTGACCCAGTTAAGACAGATCAGAATTTGCCACAAGGCCAAAAGGGGTCTAAGAAGATTTCTGTGCCTGGTACATGTTTGACTTACATAGGACCTCTTTTACAGCATGAAGGTAATTTAACTTCTGGCTCAGGGAAGCTTGTAAAACCACAGATCACTATAATATGTAAGGTATAAAAAAAAAAAAAAAGTTAGTTTAAGTTTGCCATTTCTTTCATGGAACAGCCATTAGTGACGTGTGTTTGACCAGGTACAGGCCCAGATGAACTGTAGATGTGACCTAGTTCCTGTGTTGCACCATTACCTTCTAGAAAACATTGCTCATCAAGTAACTAAAATGATTTTATTGGAAGTTCTGTGGTGCATTTTTAATAACAACAGTGGGGGCAGATCACAAATGGAAATTAATTCTCTTCAGGACATGCCTCAGTATGTATTTAGAACAAACTTAGAGCATGCTCTTTGAGAATTCCTGCCACCTTATATGGGTTTGAAAACAATGTGTTTTAGAAATAGCTTTCTGAGTATCAAAGATACTTCTGGTAGCAGTTCTTCAGCCTTTGTCTACAACCAGTGAATTCCCACAACATGTTGTCTTCTGTTGTCACAGCTCAGTGTGGGTTTGAAACAGCCTTTCTCCAACAGCTGTGTTGGACTTTTTCTCTGAACTCCTCATGGAGTTTTGTAATAGCCTAAGCACAAAGCACTTTGATAGAGGAATGAGGGGCTGGCTGCTCCTGTCTTCTCCCCAGTGCTTGTTAGGATTGAACTGGTATTCTGTAGTTGGAGTGCAACTCTTTGAGACAGGTCTCCAACTGGCAAAAACCCAAACCCAATAGTGTGAACGGCCGCAAAATGCAATTATTTTTCTCTGATGGTTAATGCAGGAGGAAAACGGCTAATTTATAGCAAATTTCTTCCTATTTGGATAGTGTGACTGTATCTGATTAAAATGGAACACTCTACGGAAGTTTTATTTCCCGACTTCTAGCTCAGTCTAAACTGGTACAACAGCTTGTTTCCTTTCTGCATGTAAAAGAGGAAGCAATGCATGATGTTGGGGGTAAATCTGTCAGCATTGAGGGGTAAAGCATCTTGGAAGGGGAGAAAAATATCCTAGCAAGATACAGCTGGCTCTTGTAAATGTTAGATATTTTTGACAGACTGCCAAAATGTTTTGCATTTCTTTGAAACTTTTCTTTAGTTTAGTCTGTGGCAATTAAAGTGTAGAATTTCATCTGTACTTATTTTTTGTCTTGATATATCCTTTTAAAGGCAAACCCCGTATTTCCCCTTGTTTAATCCCCCCTTCCATTCTTGTCACAGCTTCAAAATGGTACAATAAAGATTTTCCTACCTATATAAATTACATATTGGCATAAATTATAGCTAATTATATTGGCATAATTAAAAAAGTGAGTAATTCTCTCTACTGTGGGTGTAGCCACTTCAAAATTGGAGTGCTGCATCTATAGATGAAACTGTGGTAGTAACAAATATTTTGAGATGTGGGCCTGAGATACTGGACAAATTCTAGGTCTCAGTTCGCTGCAACAGCAACAAGTAAATGCTTCTATTGGGGTGTGCAGATGGCTTCCCTAAATCCAGTGTCTGGATTTAGAGTTGAAGTAGAACACAATTACAAACAAGGACAGTACCAAAAAATAAAATAGAGGGTGAAAATTGGTTCTTTGGGAAGTAGGAAGTTACAGTGGCCAAATGAAGCAAAGAAAGTTAAGAATGGCATTGCAGGATTCCTGCTAAAAGAAAGAAAAATGCATTCTCAACTATTAAGCTTTGGAAATGGATGCCACCTTTCAGGTGCCTTTCCAAATATACATTGAGCCTTCATTTATTCTCCAGTGTTGGCTCAGTTTTCTCATCTTTCTCTTTTAGAAGTTAACAAAACACATGTTCTTCCACAAGAACTCCTAGAAAAATTTGGTCTTCTCAAGCTTTACAGCCTTGAGTCAGTCATGACCAGAAGCTGTACAAGCTGTTAAAAGATGCTATCGTTGTTATAACAAACATATATAATAAACTGTATGTAAATATATAAATATATATATAAATAAATATAATAAAATGTATATATAATAAACTAGGTTATTTTTTGAATAAACAACAATGAAAATCTGAACTAGGGAAAAATTAGAAACTACTCCATTTCCTGAGAAGGCAATGCTGCAGTTTACTATGTTAATTTCAAAACATAAAATTAAATGTTTTAACTTCTACTGTAGTTAAGTCTTTCAATGTTTTAACTAACGACTTAGAAAAATATATTTTATTAACTACTCATGATTGTGGGTGAGTTCTTCTGATATCATGATGTGTTTTCTTTCTCTGCTGTTTGACTGCTAACTGTCTCTTTTGATCCTATGTGTGTTTAAATATAGCCCACCAATCTCATTATGGTTGCCTTACTGCTGCATCTGCTACTTAATTTCATTTTTTTCCAAATTGCCTTCAATATTCATGAAATTATTAATAAGTTACCAATAGGATCCTGAAAATATTTACACCTTGAATTTTTTATATTTTTGAGCTGAGAACATAACCTTGCAAGGATATTTTCCATGATTTCATCAATGGAATTTCTATGAATATGATTGTGATTTTTGTTCTTTAATTGAAATCTGTTTCTAATGTAATCTATACATTACAGCTGCTGAAGCCCTAAAAAAAATAACGTGTATTTTAATACGTGAGATAAATCTGAGACTTAGCAAAACTGAGCCTTCTGTTTTTACCTGGAAATATGCTGAAGTTTGATTCCACTTTGATAGTAGGCATAAGAAATACATGAATATTACAACTTGTCATTGAATGCACATAAAACTCATAAAAATGCCGTCTGTTTTGACTGTGTCTTCAGCTTCAATTTTTGAAGTACACTTAAACATAAAACTCACAACGGAACGGCATTGAAAAGGTGATGTGTGGATTGAAATGAGAGAAAATATTTACACTGAAATCTCTTAAGCTTCACCATTGTGTATCCCCTAAAAAAATAAAAATGTGTATTGCATCTTTTGAGAACCTTACTGTGGGTATTCTAATAGAATCTGACTCCTTTGTCATAATCTCTTCATCTAATAATTTCTGTGTAGCATTTTTTTCCCTTATCATTCACTGTGTGTTAATTTACATTTTGATTTCTGTGTCCTTGACCCAAAACTGTCAGGCCAGGATGACACCATCGCATACAACAGATTGTGAACTATTAATTCTCTCTTCCTGTATGCGCAGTAGTGTGCCATATGCAGATGGGGCTCCTCCCCAGAACTTGTGCTTTCTCTGGTCTTCGAGTGTCCTCGAGTCTGCCACAGATGTTCTGGTCTGAAAGAGGATCTCAGAATTGGTGGGTTTGTCTGCAGCCTCAGCCTCAGGAACAGAAGGCATCTCACCCATGAAATGTCTGGCCTCGCATCTCCCTTTCAAGAGTGACCATTACCACACATTCCAAAGGAAAATGCAAGCAGCTTCAAGCGGGTCCTTGGAAATTATCTATCTGTGGAGGAATTTTGTTTTTAGTCACCATAATCTGCCAGGCTGTTTATTTGCAGAATAACACATCTTTTCTAGGTGTGTGTGTTCATGTCTGGATTTGTATATAAATGTTTATGTGTATATTTTGTGCCCATGACTGCATGAAGTCATTTAGAGTCTGAATGACAGAAACTCAGATATGTGGGTGGGGGAAAGGAAGGAGTTGAATTTGGAATTTCAGTGTAAACCTAGTTCTGATTTATAACTCCAGTGATTATTCACTCTCCCATAGCAACTAAAATACTTTTTAAAGAGCAGATTAAAACACAATAACACTTAACTGGAATACAAGATGGTGTAAAAGAGCAGACAGGTGAGAAAAATACCTTTACATGGAGCCTGTACATGCTCCTTGAATTGCCTTTATTGTGATATCTACCCACTCACTCAGCCAAGGCTGCATTTGTTTCTGGTCAGTGTTTGGGAATTCTGAAGGAAAATGAAAGCGAGCATGTAGGTAAGGCATGGACATTGGCAGCTGTGTAGCTGGACAGGCTTGCTGTCTTTCCCAGTCGCTGCTTTGACTAGTGCCATCCATGGGGCTGTCAGCATTGTCTCCTAATTCCTGTGAGGCTGCTTTAACTCACTTGCCAAGTCTCTTTCTCCTGCAGCAGTTCCAAACACACAGTTGCTTCATTAAGTAGCTCTGAGTAATATGTACCATCTCACCTTTTGAAAATGGCTTATTCAAATCTCTCACCATTGTGGCCTCAAGAGGATCTACTTCAGCAATGCTACCTATCATTTGATAATGTAAACCCAGAAAGCATTATTGTGTAGCCCTGCTGCTTGAAAACATGCATTATTAATAGCAAATGCCAGATAGATTAACTGGTCATACTGTTGTACAACAACATGGGTCCTCCTTCTCTTTTTTAAGTTAAAGGGTAGGATAATTAAGTAGACAGCAAAGATAACTTAAGTGGTGCCATTAGAGATTGTTGCTGCATTCCAAGTAACCCATTTTCTACTAATCTGCTAGAAGAGAAACTACCCACCTCAAAATTCAGTACTGAGAGCACTGTTTTTTATGAGATGCAAAACCACCCAGATTCACCATCATTTTTCAGGTAGCTGTGTTCTTTCCCCTGATTCCAGTTCTCTTGTTCCTGAAATCCTAAAATGAAATGGTTGTGTCCACGCCTGTGTGTATCAGTGGTCTCTGTACAGCACATGCTGTAGTTACTGATAGGTGGGGATCCAAACTGGTGTCAGAGTTTGGATTCCTAACTCAGTTTAGGAATCCAATTTCTTTACAGCATCGTAATTTCTGTAACCTTTTTTAATATCCCGATGATGATCCTGAATGAGGAGACGATAGCAACTCTGACCAGTTATGGTAGTTAACCATTTTTGGTGAAGTAGTTTTCTCATTGAACTCACGAATGCTCAGTTTCCAGCTGACTGGAAGTTTGTGTTGCCTATAACTATTCAGAGTGGTGAATGTTTCGACTGAAGTTGCAGATAATGGATTTTCGCTACACTTCTAATGTGGTGGCCATGACAGAGATAACGCAAGAGCATCAACAGCTTCTGAAAACAAAATTGACCCTATCTGTCATGAGAGTGCAGCCTTCCTGCTATTTGAGGAAATCACATTCCCCTAACCCATAAGATATTCAGTGATATTGATGATCTCTTGAATAAGAAAGCATAGCAAGTACAGACTTTTTATTGCTATAGAAAAGAAACCAACCCCCCTTTTATATTATACTGTATGTATTATTTCCTGTGTCCTGTTTGTGTAAAAATGGAAACACTTGTGTGGTTGATCTGTACATCAGAAAAGGATTGTTGGTCACATTAATTTATTGTTGGGAACTCATTTCTTATAGGAAAAATAGAAGGAACCACAAAACTTGATGATAGCTTTCCACTGGTTACCTTAGAGTTTAAATATGTATATAGAAGTAGTTTTGTACAAGGTTTGTGAAATCAGCTGTATTATTTCTTAACTTCCATTCTTCAGTGATAAAATTCAGCTTTACTAGAAGAAAGCCTTATAATCATCTTCACATTTGCTATGCATTACTCTCTTCTTCTCTCCCCCTCTTTCCTTTTCTTAAATAAATAGTACTTTGCAACAAATTGATTTTGCTAGATAGTGCATTGATCATGCACCTTGCCTGGGGACAGAATATAGCTTCAAAAACAATAATAACTAAGACAATCATCTAATTTTACTGAAATAAAACTGAAAATGTACACCCAATGAAATAATCTCTGAGACTACTTTAGGTGCATTTGTGCTTGTACTTTATCCTCAGTGACACAGTAATCTACTAAAGTTCTTCTCTCGATTTTTCTCTTTGCAATCTGGAAGAACAGATTCACCAGTGATTGTGCTCATTTATAAAAGCATCCAAAACAAAATTGAACCCCAAGGCTGATAAACTATAAAGATGCTGATCAGATCTGAGCAGAATGGACGGGATGCTTTGGGGCTTGCTCAGCTAAAGACGGCTCTGCAAGACTGATGGCTTTATATACACAATTACAAACACCATAGCTTTGTCGAATGAATGGGAAATCATAAAATATGTTGCTTGCCCGTTATTAAGTAAAGAATGGTATTTTGTGAAATACTTGCAAAGATTTACTAAATTTCTGTAATTTAATTCCTGCCGCTGTATTTTCTTTTCTTTGTAGAAAACTTAAACAATCATTTGGAAAGGACAATCCGATAGACTAAACCTCCTAGTCCTGAAGAGCAAGGGGCTAATTGATTTTGCCTACCAATACATACTAAATGGGTGCACAGTGTCTACCTCATATAAAACTCATTCATTTTTATCAGCTGTGTCATAATCAAAAATGGTTTAAAATTTCATTCTTTCTCACAAAAATTTTTCTCTAAAGGAGAGACTGAATGCAAGAGTCCTCTACAAATTACGTATTTATTGGAAATCGTAAGAAGACAAATGCAACAGGACAAAGATTAAAAACTTCCGTGGTTCTTCTAAGTGATATTTCCTGTTACCATGAAAAAAGCTTTGGCTTTGTGATGACATGAAACAAAACTGCAATGTAATTATTCATATAGGATTTGTGACTTTTGAAATATAATAATGTAAGACAGAACAATTTCAACATTTTAGCAATAGTTAGCAATACCTTTTTGAAGCTTGTTGGTTTCGTAAGGACGGTTACATTTTCTTGCATTTTACCAGTCAATGGATATTTGAGTCTCTTGATTGTCTCTATCATTTAGGGAAGAACCACATGTATAGAAATATATATGGCATGATGGAGGGGTGGGGTGCAGACAGAAAAAAAAAGAAAATAGGAAGAAGTTATTAAAAGTTATCTTTGTAGACCTTAAAAAGGAAGATCATCTCCCAGGCACATAGACATGGTAAAGTCAGAGCTATTTATTGATGCAAGGGCTGTTAGGTCAACTCAAAATTCCTTTTCAAGTTAAAATGAATATTGTGGCATCCTTGACATTTAGTGTTTCTAATTACTTGTGATTTAAAAATTAAAATGTACAGTGTGTCAGAAGTCACACACACGTCTCTTAACTTGGAAAAGATAATTTGAATGAAGTAGGAGCAAGTATGTGGTTTTTTTTAAACAGGCATTCCTAGGATCATATTGATTCCCTAAAAATCCTAGATTGTCTGTGTATATCTTATACTCAAGATATCATAGAATCACAGGATGGGTCAGGTGGGAAGGCACCACAGTGGCTCATCTGGTCCAACCTCCCTGCTCAAGCAGGGCCATCCCAGAGCACATGGCACAGGATTGCATCCAGAAGGTACTTAAGTATCTCCAGCGAGGGAGACTCCACAATTTTTCTGGGCAATCTGCTCCAGTGTGCAATTACCCACACAGTAAAGAAGTTCTTCCTTCTGTCTAGGTGGAACTTCCTGTGCATTGGTTTCTGCCCATTGCCTGTTCTATTGCTTGGCACCACTGAGAAGAGCCTGGGTCTGTCCTCTTGGCACCCTCCCTTCAGATACTGATAGACATTGATGAGGTCCCCTCTCAGTTGCCTCTTCTTGAGGCTGAACAGCATCAGCTACCTCAGCTTTTCATCGTAAGAGATGTACTCCAGACTCTTGACCAACTTAGTAATCCTCTGCTGGACCCACTCCAGGAGTTCCATGTCTCTCTTGTACTCTGGACACCAGAACTGGACACGGCAGTCCAGATATGGCCTCACCAGGGCTGAGCAGATGGGCAGGATCATCTACCCCGGAC
>VZRS01012619.1:66088-111771 GCA_013398055.1 Ifrita kowaldi
TACTGATAGACATTGATGAGGTCCCCTCTCAGTTGCCTCTTCTTGAGGCTGAACAGCATCAGCTACCTCAGCTTTTCATCGTAAGAGATGTACTCCAGACTCTTGACCAACTTAGTAATCCTCTGCTGGACCCACTCCAGGAGTTCCATGTCTCTCTTGTACTCTGGACACCAGAACTGGACACGGCAGTCCAGATATGGCCTCACCAGGGCTGAGCAGATGGGCAGGATCATCTCCCCTGACCTGCTGGCAATGCTTTTCCCAATGTACCCCAGGATTCCGTAGGCCCTCTTGGCCATGAGGACACACTGCTGGCTCATGGACAGCTTGTTGTCCACCAGGACCACCAGGCCCTTCTCTGCAGAGCTGCCTTCCAGCAGGTCCGCACCCACCTGTGCTGGTGCCCAGGGTTATTCCTCCCCAGGTATAGGAGCCTGCCTTTGCCTTTGTTGCATTTCAGAACATTCTTCTCTGCCCATCTCTCCAACCTGTTGGGGTCCCTCTGAAGGGCTGCACAATCCTCTGAGATATGGGCCACTCCTCCCAGCCTTGTATCATCAGCAAAGTTTCTGAGGAGGCATCTGCCCCCTCATCCAAGTCACTGATGAGCAAGTTAAACATATGCCTGTGTCAGGTTTAGGCAACGCAGAAAGAAAAGTCCTTAGGTGATTCAGAGCAATGAGGCTGGTTGGAATTGTCTCCTGGGGGAGTTTAGCATTTCCCATCATGTATGCAAGGAGACTCGCCTTATAATTTGTGAGCTGGAACTAGATTGTATGAATCTTCCCCTCTTTCACATCCCTGTTTTGGATAAACTTTCAAATTGTGCTTTGCATCTGTGGCTGTGACAGTGGAGGGCCCATTGCTGCTAGTGAAATCCAGCTAACAGATCTGCCAAAGGAGTGGTTGTGTGTGTGTGTGTGTGTGTATAGAACTATTGTCTGGTGGGATTAAAAAAGGATCTTTTTAGATGGGTTTCACTTAGACTTTGTTTATGAAATGCTGTCCTCTTTATTTTGTTCCATGAAACACTACTTGAATTGGACTCTTAATGACTTCTTGTAGGGTAAGAGATTTGAAAATTTTGAGGTATAAGCTAAAAATAGTATCTATAATATGTACATGAGGTAAAAACTGGAGCTTATAAGTTTTTTTTCAATGCCAGATACAATTTTGTCCTTCCGATTGGCTTACATCTTTCTTGCATAACGACAATACACTGGCCAAGAGTATACTTAATGCAGTGAAGCAGATTATTTGGCTCTGATTTTTTTTCACCTTTTCCAGGTCTGTGATGTCTTGTTTAAGGGTAGCAACATACTTGCTATACAAAGCTAGATTTTTCATTAAAGTAGTAAGTAGTGGTAATTTTTTCTGACTGCTATGAATTTCTGTTGATCTAAAACTGAGATATCTTTATTTTTAAAAACATGAGCTAAAAAAAGCAGGTGGTCATTGCTGATTTTTCTCAAATATTTTTTTCTGAATCTGAGAAGAGCAATCCGTTCCCTTCTGCTCCATTTTTTAAATGAAGAGGACTAGTTTTAAATGGCTAAAGAATATCTTCGTAATGTGTTTGTAATTTTTTTTTTACTGTTCTAGTTTTAATTCATAATTACAAGCTTATTCCAATCTCTGCATTATGGAACCACATTTTAGACCAACAGCTGTTATCTACTTTCACTTGTAGCCTTGGGGTATGCATATTTTAATATTCATTTACTATGTGCCGATAAACTAAATACTTCCTACTGGAAGTCTACGAAATTAATCACAGTATCTTAGTTGCTGTTCTGTCTTCCATGTAGCTCATATTTTTTAAACTTACTATGTTATATAAATTCCTCTCCTTCTCCTCCCCTGAATAAAAAGGGAAGAGGAAAGGTTATTACAAAATATACAAACCGAACAAGTTGATTAAATCTGTGATAATTAGAAAATAGAGAGGAATACAGTGTAGTCACTCAAATGACACAACCTTCTCTTCTGTTCCTGTATCTTGCATAAAACTAGTATAAAACCTTGCCACATTGCCTCCAGCAATATTTTAATAGCTGGCTTTGTATTTGAAGGTTGTGGTTTTAACTGTTATTTAGATGGTATTAGGTCCTCATATGCATATAATATAGCCTAAAGATAGGTATTTTCCAATCTTCCAGGCGCAATCACAACTCTAAGTATCTTTATGTTAAAAATATAAAATATGTGGCAACTTTGGAGATGAAATGCAATGAACAGGGAGGAAATAAAAGTCATGCAGCCCATTAAAGTTTGAGGCTGTTTGTTGTGCAGCAATGGATAAAGGATTGGTGAAAGGCTGTAGAAGGGCATGAAAATAGATTATTTCAAGGATGGGTTTGGTGATAGAAAGTAATAATGTCAAGGCTGGAAATGTTTAGATGGATTTCTCATATGTTTATGTTTCTGGAGCAATGTCCTCTTCACACAAATTACAGCTCAATGGCAGCGCTTAGAGACAGTAATAGACAATAGGTACCTGCTTCTGCTCGCATTACAATGGAGAATTTTGCAATAGAATTTGGTGGGAGCAGTGTTATCCAAAATCCCTACGGGACATAACATTCACTACTGCATTGTGAATAACTGAGCTCTGGGGTGTGCTATTGCCCACCCTTGTACCTGAATATTCCCCAAGAGCGACCACAAGCACACTTCAGGCTAGATTCAGTAACTGAGCTTAGGAGTGTGAATAAGATGCAGACATCTGAAATCACAAACTATGTTCCAGAAAGTCCCTGTTCAGCTGTTGGTTATAGTTGCAGATGTCAACTTCATGAGGTACCTCCCCACAATTCTGGACTCCCAAATGCACTAATAGTTACCTTCCACACTTGAGAGCTAGGGACATTTTGATGTTGTCAGTGTATATTCTCCTAAAGTTCATTTGGAGTGCAGAAACTGGTTCTTCCTTTGCTTAAGTCCCTGGAAGAAAAATTCCAATAGCCATATTACAAGCTGGCTGGATGCACTGGCAATTTTTATTGAACTGTGCTTGAGAGAAATCCTAGAACTCCGGTCCTCTCATCCTCACTTAGATCCTCTTGCCAGTTACTCTCTCTGATCCAATGAATCTGGATTTCTACCACTCCAGTTTCATAGCCTCAAAGGGAAAGAGGGAGAAAATTCCTTGTTCCAGAACAGAATGTATTTTGGTGTGGAGAGAGCTCTCTGGAGATGGGGGTTTGTACTCCCTAAAGCTGAGAAAGGTGTTTTGGAAAAGGCTTTTCCATTTCCCAAAGGAATCCACTAATCACAAGGTTGCTAAACAAAAGCTGGATGACAGCCCTACCACATTCCACTTACTTCACCAAAAGGAGTGGTAGTTTCCTGTTTTCAGGGTACCCATGCTGGGAGAGCCAGATGGACAGAGGTATCTATGCTTTGAAAAGTAGTGGAAGAAGAATTCAGATACACCCTCATTATCAGTGTATCTTAAATAGTATCCAGTTCCTCACTGAGTGTGGAAGTTCTCTTCAGTTTAATTCTTAATTACCTTAACATGAATCCATTATTATTGTTCTGGTCCTTGAAACCTTCTGAGATATAAGGATGGCTTAATGTAGTTTTCTGTGATCAGACAAATCAAACTGAATGGAGGAATGTGCTATATTATGTTGATATTAAATATCTTGAGGAGGAGCAGATAATTTTATTTGTAATCATATTAAGATGTAAAATTGTATCTAATCTGAAACTTGTATCTCTCTTTAATTGATCTCATAAAATGTGTAATGGCCTAAACTGCAGTTCACCTTCACAAGCTCACTGATGCCCTTCATACCTCTTATGAAATGTCTAGTGCACTTCTTAAGACTAAAAAATAGTATAGAACATTGAATATCAATTGCAATTTTGTTTTGGTGATGAAAAAATTGTCCTGCGTCATTAAAACATTAAAAAAAACCCCCAGTGTCCTAAACATAAATAGAAAGCAATGAATAAAAAAGTCAACGAAGTCAGAACCTGGATCAAAGTTTACTCAAGCTTCAGGAAATTGAACTGATGACAGGTAATTGAAGCTTTGTCTCAGCAGAATCATGAGGTTCTATAAAGCAAAATAATTAAAGCACAAATGCAATTCACAAATTATTTGATGGGGTTTTTTTTGTTTTTTTTTTCTTGCAAAAATCTATTCAAAGCACTCTATTGGGCTGAATATATCAAAACACTCTTTTAGCCCCATGTGGAGTTAAAAAGCAGAACACCACTCCTGTGGGACATTACATTTGGTTTAAAAGTGATACAAAAGCAGCAAAATACCTGGAAGTGGAAGGGTGCATGTTTTGCTTCAGTGGTGCACTGCTCCTACCCAAAGTGCTCTACTGCTGCATGAGAGCTGTCATGTGGCTGCTGTGTTCTGTACTTGCTTTTGCCCACCAGCACTGTTGGATTTCCCATAATGGCTCATGTTGTGTGATCAAAGCATGGGTTGCTCTTTGATAGGAAATGTAGTCCCGAGCAGGGACAGCAGCCTGTGTGTTAAACTGAGGGCTACTGAAGGCGGAATGGTTACTAACTAAACCAAAACATTTTGGTTTGCAATAAAACTAACTTGAAACACAGTGCTTTGTTTTGCTTTCAGGACTGAAAATACCTGTGATAAAATTAAGATGTTTCTAGAGCAAAGTGCGACCTCTTAAAAAAACCCTTCTTGCTAACAAATGTCTGATACAAGCAAGGAGCTCCGCTTTGTACAATTGCATGTCTTGCTTACTGAAATTCTGCGAAACCTAGGGACTACTGAAGTGAATATTTGCATGGTTCTTATATGATTTAAGACAGAAATAGGTCAATAATGAAGTGAAATTTGCATCAGACTCTGATGTCATTGTCATCTGTGTAACATTATATACTCCCCGAAGAGGAGACTTTCATCTGCTTTAAGTAATATTGATATTGCTGCACAGTCACTTTTGAAGTTCCTTGATTTTCAGATCTCTAAGCATTTCTAAGCGAATGTCCAAACCCTTTTGTAATTAATTTATTATTCATGCTAAATTCTTGTTATGGTCACCTTAGAACTTGCCTATGGATCATGTGTAAAAACTATTGAATTGGAGTGTTCCACTTCCATTAATGGAAAAGAAAAAATTGGTGGACTTTTTAGGAGAAACTGTAGTGGAATATAAGAAACACATTACCTGTTTCTTGCTTTTATATGTGTTCCTTTTAAAAGAATTGTCACTTAGATTATTTGGTCAAGGAAAGCAAGCATGGAATAAAAAATTTCAGGTAACTATAGAAGCTTAGCAACAGAAACGTGGAAAACTGCTGTGAATGAACCAAAACAGATCACTAGAAATACCCTCTGCTGCCAAGAAAATTCACATCAGCTGTATTAAACATTTACAGTTGTGAAATTTTGTTTGGCTTCATATTTACTTGCAGACACTAGGTTTTAGCCTGCTAAGGTAAGTGAGAGAAGAGTGAAAGAGTGGCACCCGTTACAGCTGTTGCATTACAGCTTTCAAGGACAGGTAAAGCCTTTGTGTGTCAGTATGTAGAGGATGCTTTCTTATGGCATCAGAGCATTGTCCTCATGCTCTAAATACATTACCTTCTTTTCATTGCAAGAAAAAGAAATATGTTTATATGATAACAATTTTACATTATATATCATAAATATGTTTATGTATCCTATACCTGATAATGTCTCTGATTGCTGCCTCATTTTCACACTGTTTCACTCAGTGGTTCATGTATACTGTTTCAACTCTATCAATTTTCCAGTGATTTCCATTTTTTTTACAGTATTTCACCTTTTTCCACTCTACCAAAGCTCTTTTCAACGAATATATAAAACATCTTTTCTAGTTAAATCAAAAAGGCTTTTTTCCCCTTCCCAGCTGACACCCCTGCTTTTCTGTCTGTTTTTCAGCATCTTATCCTTCAACTCCATGCCAGAGAGGCTAGATAATTCTGAAAGTCAATGTTAGATTATTCTAAGATTGATGTTTGAGTGAAGTCTTTAATTTATTTAGGTAATTATTTGTGTCATCAAACCTTAACCATATTGATTGCTTGACAAATGGAATTTGTCATTTGTTTTTTGTGATTCTTCTCAGGAGCTGGTACATCAGTTACAGTCTGTTTTGGTTTTTTTGGGTAGATGATAATTATACAAAAGAAGACCTTTTTTTAACCTTTGCAAGCTTTTAGAAATATAATTGTTCATCTCCTCCAGTGTACTATATTATTATTGTTATTATTATGAAATAGTATCATTACATAATTAAACAACAACAACAATAATAATAATTATTTGGACAAGCCTATGCTACACTTAAGCTTTCTGGAAACATTTGTGTAAATGAAATAGTGGTCAGCTGAATTAGTCTAACTGAGAAAATGACAACAATAAAAGCAATTAAATGGACCAGAAAGCTTTATTTATAGGGTTGTTTGCTATTTTGAGGTTTGTAATAGGATAATTTTTGTGTTCATAGTCTGGATCTGTCTGATTTTCAACTTGCTTTTTTTTCATGACTTTTTCTGCCCCCGTCCTTCCTGGTTGGGGGATCCAAAAAAAAAAAAAAAAAAAAAGGGAAGCAAAGAAAACAAAGGAGGAGGAATAAATTTCCCTCAATGAAATCTATTACATTGAGGTCATATTTCAGGATAATGTGGAGGGACATGAGGAATGATGTTTTCCAGTTTCACAAAGATGAAGCATCCTTATTATATGTTAACCATACCCAGTTCTCATTTCTGATGAAGGACAAAAGAATTTAGGAGCCCAATCTTTTGAATTACAAGGATCTGCAGGAAAACTAGGGAAATTCACATCTGTGCTCTTTTCTACAGAGTGATGGTTTCAGAGAATAAAATGAACAGTAGTCTTCGTCTGGAAGTTTTGAATTCTAGCACTTCTTGAATGTGGCAGCTAGAGATCCTCTTAGCAGTCTTAATTCTCTGGTGCATGTTTTTCTTTTATGAGACTTAGCTTGTTTCAACTGAAAAGCATTCCTGCAGGAAAGCAGCATAAATGGCATGTTATTGAAAAAAAAGTATAGAATTTTTTGTCTATCTGTAGTCATGTGGTCCTGAGCTTTCTGTTTAGATTTCATTAGCACTGTAGTGTAAAGATCCAGAAAACTACGTGCAGAAAATTAGTAAAGAATTGAATTTACAAGGAATCATCATAGAAATGGAAAATCAGAGAGAAGAAATGTATGCAGAATAAAACAAATGAAATAATCACATAAAGTGGGGTTTAAGAGATCACACAGATGACATGTTATTATAGATTATTAAAAAGAAAAAGGAGTAGATCAATAAGCATTCAAAATTACTGTTGTTGTCATTGCAGATATGGCCACAACAGATTCCAGCAGCATTCGTAGAAAGCACATGCAAAAACAGGAGACAGAAAAAATAAAATAATGAAAAAGCCCAATTCTCTTCCAGAAGGTCAGAACAGGACTCTAGTTCAAGTGCTGTGAGAATTATCTTGAGTCTCTAGAAAGTGCCTTCTGAAGGAATCTCCTGTCTTTCAGGTAAATAGGAAACATGAGAAGACAAACTTCTAACATAGGTGCTAAGACTGTCTCCCTACAGTCATTCTTACACCTAATATATATTTCAAAGGAACACGACTCTTGACTCTGGGACACTGGTTTCTAGTCATATTTAAATTCTTCAATCTGCTCAGTTAACATAGATCTATTTTTATTTTCTGGCTAAATACAGTAAGAGATAGTAAAATTATAGTCAGAAAACTTCCATGCACCCAATGTGTTCTTCATGCACACCAGGATATTTCAATACCTTGAAATTGCAAATATACTCAAGCTTCTTTCTGATTCCAAATCCAACATTAGCAAAGTTTTCACAGCAAGCTTCTTTATTTTTTGTCAATTTTCAGTTTTGGATACTGGTGCTTTCCTAGGTTAGAATATTGTGTTTTCCACAAAGGCATAAATTTCTATTTGTGACATGGATATAATTTCCATAGCAACAAATCATAGTATTATGAGGTAAGCAAAATCCAGCTACAGAAGGCTGCCAGTGGTATGGATGAAAGCTTGGGGAAAACTCACAGACAAAGTAAAAATGCTTTGTTTAAATTCTCCCTATCTTTATGTTTGCTCAAGGAAAAGAATGTTTTTAAGAGGGGTGCTCCAAAGTTGTCTGGATTGACTTCACACAGATTTGGACTGGCTCCTGACAGAACTCTGGTAATACTAAGTCCTCCATATCTCTGGAAGGTTCTGAATACCTTATTCAGGCAACATTTTTACTGAATTCTCTGGGAGTTTTTCAATTGTACAGATTCCTACATCATAGGTTAGTATCCTTACAGAAGTTTAACCTATAACTTAAGTGTATAACTTGTACAAATATACCAAAAGCTTGCTCAAGATTTCCAGAATGTTTCATCAAGCATATCTTATACCCACGACTGGTGTTCATGATCTTGCTTGTGATGCTTTAAAAAAGGTTTGCAATAACTGTCTGAGGTACATTAATGAAGTGTTTCATCTGTTCAATGGGACCTTATACAAATTAGATTCAAAAGAAACAAATGGTTTTATGGTATTTTAAAATTATTATATCTGCATTGAGTACTGCAGCAGTTTATTTTCTTCCATATAGATTTTTAATTATGCTGACTCTCTGTACATTATTTAAGAGAGGGAAGAGGAAGTTAAATCCTAATCTTATTAGTACCGGTATAAAATGCATAAAGTTCAATGGCATTTCAGCTTGTCCTGGGTCTGATGTGACTGAGAACAGATGTGAGCCCTCTTGGATTAGTTTTTTGTTCCTATGACATAGTCATTTTGTTCTGGATTAGATTTTTCATTCATATGACACGGATTTGGCACATGTTGAATTGATCAAAGAGTAGACAAGGCCAAGCCTATCTGATTATGTAATTGCTTCATCTGTTGTACTGTAGTTGCACAGGGCCAAAACCTAAGATCTCCAGTCATTTTGAATCAGTCCTTTTTAAAACAGGCCTCAGCTGTCTTCTAGGTTTGTTAATGCAATGGCACTGAAAACTGCAAACTTGTCTAATAAATAAGGGTGGTTAACATAGAGAGGTGTAAATCTGTTAGTTCCTTTTAGCTGGTAGATTTGTACCCAGGTAATAAAAACCAGAGGCTGACCATGAGCAGAAGAGGGAGATTACAGCTGTTTGGCTCAATGTTCAGCTTTTCCAAGCATTAATGTATAACCTTAGTCAAGGTATGTTGTTACTTTGTGCCAATTTTCCACATAAAGAAATTCTTCTTCAGTTTCCAACTTTGCTGTAGCCTTTTGGAAATCAGCGCTCCCCCTCCTCCCCAATGAAATGTTTTTTACTCCCATTAGGAAGTGCTTAATAGAACAGGACCACAGTCTTAGAGGATACTATGGGATTTGACCTCAACTGCAATAGCCTAATGGTTGTGTACGGCAGGTGTTTTCAGTGTTTGTATGGATGTACAGGTACTTTAGAGGAAAAAGTCATACTCTGGCTTCTACACCTCCATTTCAGCAATGGCATGTAATCAGGTTGCCTTGTACATGAGGCTTATGTGACCTTTAGATGGTATAAAACTGTCTGTTAAAGTCAGAAGTCTCCTTGTATTAAAAGTGAAATGTTTGGCTCAGTTGCCAATTTTCTAAGACTTTCTGAAATTGTTCTTGTGGACTAGCTCCTTTCTTGTTGGTGCATAAAATAACTACAGAGTCACTACAGATGCTATTGTGCATATTGCTTGAGAAAATGTCTTTCATTCTTCATTTGTTCTGAAAAAAGCAACAGCACTAGAGAGCCCTCATCCCTGTCTGTAATAATCACATCGTTTCACTCACTCGTAGCTGGTGACTTTTCTAAATATTTTTGATCAATAGAAAGAAATGTAAAAAATCAGTAGATTGCAGCTTGTAGCTGGAATTGATAGATAGTTTAGGTGGCAGGCTTTGAACTCCCTTGGCAATCAGTAGTTGAAAGAAATTACCTTACTTCCATAGCTAGGATCTTCTGCCAAATTTACCCTGTTCACGTCTAAATCTCTTACATATTTTAAAGGATTAAAGTTAAAGATGAGATTAAAAACTTTCCTCTTGGCTTCAAAAAGAGAACAGAATTCTCTCTACAAGCATAACTGACAACCTCCCATGAGAAAAACAAGTAAAACACTAAAGATGTTTCCCCATCTCCTTAACCATTTATTTTCCTTTTTTTTCTTTAACTAGATGTCTCACTGAGATGCCTCTTTACAATATGGGATTGTTAGACCTTATGAAAAGGTTATACTTTATAATTTGACATACAGTATTTTTCTTCCTTTGAACTCTTCTTTGAATCCGTAATTCTTAACAGTGTAGTTAATTTTGCATGTTGTGGCAGAATTAATTGTGTTGCCATAACATCACTTTCCCCTAATAAATTTTCCACTGTGGGGATTTCAGCACTTCAAAGGCGATACAACATACCTTTTGCTAACCAGATGATAAGGTTTCATCTATGCAATGGAGCCAATGGTTATTTTTGAACCAACATATAATTATGAAGACACAGTGAGAGAACTTTCAACATGCTCACAAGTGGCAGAACTAAATGCAAGTAGAAATGTCATGTTAGGGTGGAGGTTCAAAGTTAGCATCCAGTCTTCGACTCTGCAGCTGCTATAATTACACAATTCTGTAAATTGGAATCATTTATCCTCTGCCAACTGCAGTAATTAATTTTCTCTTCAGTCAGTGGAGGGGGGATTGATCTTTCCTTTGTGAAAGTCTTTCTCACGCAAATACCACTTTGCTCTTCTATGTTTCCAGTTCTGGAAATTTGTCCTTCTATACAACGGCTATTAAAGAGTGGGGTTGTAGCTTCCTTGCCTATGTGTTCTTGTCTGTGTAGCAGTGATGAAAATGAAGGTCCGAAGCACAGGGTTTCATCATGATACTTAATCACTACTTGATTGCGGAGTTAGGGTGGCTTGGCTAGTAACAAATGTGCAAACCTTTAGCTGATTCTAATAATCAGTAGAAGACAGATATTTCTTCTGTCTAAAGGCCTCTTGAAAATCTGTGAAAATTATGCTTGATTTACGTCGCATTCATAATGTGCGTCTCCATTCTCACACTGCCCTTACTATCTAAATGTGTGGCAATACAGGAAGAAATCTTGCATTAAAAAAAAAGCCATAACCTGAAAGTCAGGGATTTATCCTTAGACATCAATTTTCATCTGGGCTTTAGCTTCTTTATAATTTTTGGTTGCTGCAAAAGAGCTATTGCCACAAAATTAATGCCTAATAAATATCGTGTAGGAGAGAAGTCTACGTGGTGATAGGTTTTGTGTTGTATTCCTGTCCTAACTGATTTGGAGTTAAGCACAGAGGCTGTATGTAGTTGTGAGTGGCAACATAGTGTGCCTCTGCAGGACGGTCAGTGTTCCTGGTGGCCTGAAAGCACCTCCAGTCAGTGACAGTGAATATATGATGGAGGTTGCTGTTGGTTGTAATTGAATTGACCACTCACAGACCACAGAAATAAATCAGCAAGAATGGACTCAAACTTACTTTCCAAAGGGCTGCTGGTTCTAAATATGTGACTGCGCAGGAGTCAGGACTTATAGCCGGGGAGGATGGCATCTGACTTTTCCAGAGCCCTCACTGCTGTCTTTCCAGTTCAGGAAGAGGCATTTCAATGACGCAGTGTGGGAGACCTCTTTGTTATCATTACCCTCACTCTGCTTGTCCACAGACAATATGGAAGACTTCTCTCTCATGACCGCACTGAACCTTTCTACTAAACAACAACTTTCTCAAATTTTGTTTGGTCTTATTTTACTCTTGGTAAATACTCTTATAATACTCCTGGTATTTATTTGACCTTTTCACACACTATCTCACACTTTTGGGGCCAGATCTTCCATTGAAGTAAAGCTGTTGGCATTTTTCTGGTGGCTTGTTGGGTTCTGGTGAATGCTGACGTGTAAGCTGCTTCGAACTACTCTGAAGATACTTCATCATCCCTGGTGACTTATGCTACTGGATTATACCAGACTCCAGCTGCCACAGATTGCTCACCTGTGATGGTAGGTGAAAACCCAAGGGAAGGTTTTTATCCCTCCTTGTAGCTAAAGTTGTATTTTGTTTAGGATAGTGATCCCCCAGACCTCTAGGACCTGATCTGCAGTTTAGTGTGATTCTGAGTGAAGATACAGTGCAGGAAGGATCAGAGCCAAGGCAGAATTCTTCATTTTGTATACAGAATTCTTCAGTATAAGGATAGGTCATTTAAATGGTTTGTCTTTCTTCCTTTGCTAGTGCCTGGTTGAACCCTTTCTATAATCCTCTGCAAATGATCTGGTGCTCCTGAAAGATTGTTTTGTGGCAAGCAAGAGAAAATAAAATTATAGAAGTTAGAACACTTGTAATGTAAGAAGTAAAAGAAATATTCTTTTTGCTTTTTTTTTTCAGCATCTATATATCAGCTATTTATATATATTAGTAAAACTACTGTATATATAGTAAAAAAGATGGTCATTTAAATAGAAATAAAATAATGCTTACCTTTTGATCATAAAGGAGAAATGGGGGATTTCTCTCCAAAAAGAAAGTCACTATATTCCAGTTTGAGATATTTGATAATCCTTCTTTGTATCAGAGTTTACTACACAGTTAAAACACATCAAACACAATCAAGCTACATTTATCAGCAGAAAACAGCTCAAGTAAAATTATTAAAAATCCTTTGAATTTCAAAGGTAGGAATACAGCGTGTTCCTTTGGTGTTTAACTTCATATGGTGATGCAGAATAATCTGCTTCCAGGCCTTGATCTTTGCATATTTATACTTGCTTTATTGGTGTTGGGGGTTTTGTTTGTATTTAGTAATTATGCAGCTCAGAGTGGTTGTTGGATGCATTTCTGGAAGTTTTGCAAAAATCAGTATCAGTTTGGACAGGCAGACCCTGCGTATTCTGACAGTAGACGTGTATTTGAAATCAATACATTACTTGTATTTGGGAAGCCTGGAGCAAAATCCTCAGGTGGGGTAAATCACCATAACTCCTTTGACTTCCATGAGATAAAGCTGATTTTCACCTGCTGGGCATCTAGACTTTGTTTTGGTTTCCCATTTGACTAAACTGAGACAAAAGCAAAGGAAATGTTTTATCGATACGAAGTTTTCCTGAAAAAGAAATTGAAAAAGAAAAAAAAAAATCTGAGAGGGGAATCACAGTAAATGAGCATCTCTGAGTGGAACAAAGGAATAGAAGAGAGGGGCTAATTGTTTAATTAGTAAATGTCTGCTTGGTTAATGACATATTAATGAGTTTTTAAGACAGTCATATCATTTACCATAAAAGACCCATGTGCGTATCCCTGGATGTACTGTATAATTAAGTAATGTGACCCATAGGAGTTCGTCATTTAAAAACCTGTCAGCTGTCTCATGTTTGGTAGCAGATGAGAAAGCTCAGGAGGGGCTCACCAGGAGGACTCAGTTAGGTGTCCAAAATATCTTGCTGTAAAACAATCTGTTAATCTGTCAGCAGTGTGGTACCTGTGCATAAAGACAACGTGGATTAGGATTTGCCCAGCAGTCTATTGAGTTCTGTTAACAGAAAAGTTGTTTCTGTGAGGTGGTGAGTCCAACAGTCTTCTTCCTCTCAGCTTGATTTCATCATCTATAGGAACTGAGCAAGTGAGGTGCTTCTTCAAGGTGCTGGCCCTGGGCTGAGATGTGAATTTTACCCAGCACTGATGCAGTTCCTTTTATTCTCTAGCTACTTTATCTCTGTTAGTAAGAACTTATCTTTGGTTGTAGGTCTGATAAAAACATGTACTGTACTCCTAAAGAATTCTTCAGGCTATGACAACAGTGTATATCCATCTAAAAATTTTCCTCCCTCCTTCTCCTGTACCCCACTCTAGGGCAGCAGTAGGCATAGGGGTGTTTTAATCACAAAATGTATTCTTTACCCTTTTCATGTCTGGGTACTGCTTTGTGGAGTGTTGCAGCAAACTCCTTGCTGCTCATGTTCCTTTAGGTTTTAAGATGAAGGTGTACATTAGGAAAGGTTTGGCTATTGGAAACTACTTGCCTGCACCTTCAAAGAGGGGTGTAAATGTCACTATCGTCCATCCTTTCTGTCTCAACATGAACATATACATAATTTCATACACAAATATATTTCATACCTGGGATCCAGGTTTGAAGGTTATCCAAATTTGGGGTGAGCTTCAGGTGCAGGGGATGTGAGCCTAATGTTTATACTTTTTCTCAAAAGTGTCTTAAGCCATTGAAAGAGCATGAGCAAAGTACTGCATGGTATGCAGAGAACACTGATTGCACACCTAATTGATCTGGATGTGCAGATCTGATGCTGATCAATTATGCAGAATGTGTGGTAAATCCAATACATCTTGTGTTATAGGCACAAGTGATGAAGCCCTTTCAAATCTTGGGATTTTGGGCTTGGCTTGGTATGTGGGTGTATGATACCCTGCAAGAACACTGTCATGATTTCTGCTTCCTTTCCTCAAAAGTTTTTGGAGGGTTTACAAGAGGGCACTGTCTCCAAACTTCAAGGCTTTAATGCAGAAAATCCAAATAGAGCCTGCAAAGAGATGGATGAGTCTAACCCTACTGTGCTGCTCTATTAGTAATTTGGAGTCTGCTCCTAAAGAGACTATGGGCACATCAAGAAAGGTTCCCATAATACATGCTTAGCAAGTTAAAAAAATACCTATGTGAAGAAAAGCACTAAGGAACATTGAAAGAGGTTTTAATTTCTTTGTGTTAAATTTGTGTGATTTTTTCCAGTATATTCTTTTTTAATTGGACACCTACGACACAATATTGTAGTAGTAGTGTCTAAGAAAATATTATAGTTCTAGAGGCAGGTTTTGTTCAAGTTACTAAAAGCTTTTTTCCTATTTTCCATAAAAATAAATACACATATATGTGACAGAAAAATAATTCCAGGAGTTGTAAAATGAAAATTGTGGCTTGTTGTGAGTTTTGGTATCTGGGAACTGGATATGTTTTGAGGTTCTCCTGTTTCGGGCACCCCTTCCAGTCTTTTCAGGTTTGGTAATGAAATAGAAGTAGACAAAGGAGCTAAGCTTCTTTATCATACATGTAAACAAAACCAAATATGCTGCTCCCTTAGCCGTGGGGATGACTGACAAGACATTTGAAGAAGCTAAATGGATCATTTGTCTGAGTCACTGCTGACTCAGAGTCATTGTTATATTCTAGTACTGCCTTCTGAGTTGTACTTTTAGAAATCTATTTCTTTGTCTTGGTTTGGTTTTTTTTTAATCTTTTGTGAACAGATAGGTTTGTTTGAGAGAGAGTTATTTGAAATATAGCCCCTTCCCCAAAGATGGGCATTGAGCACAGGAACATGTAACTCTTGGATTACATCTATGCACAAGCAGAAATAGGAGAGCACTCAGTATAACACCTGTCCCTAATACATGGTGTAGAGGTCACAGACAGAAATCATATAGACCTTATAAATATTTAATTTTTTTTTTCCAATTTGTTTTTTTGGCAATGGTAAGTGAAGTACCATTGCTCCTGATAGATGAAGTTTGAGAGCAAATATTACACACCGACTAAGGGCTTAATTCTGATCTCCCCTCTGCGGGTGTGTATCATTAATGATTCATTGCATATTTTGAATAATAAGCTGTCTGTATAGCAGAGGGCAGGACATAGTCCTAGGAGACTATTGCATGTGTGATGCATTAAGAATGATATTGAGAATGTGTAGCTTATTAAAGTAGTTGTCTTGGGTTAGGTCACTTTTGGGGTGTATGTATTTCTATTTATCTGAAAATTAGAGAAAATTAAAAAGCCATCTCAGAAAACATTCTACAGAGTGAAACTGTAGAAATACAATTTTAAAGGAAAGCTATTTTTTTAAAGGACATGAAGCATGACCTTCACCTCCGGAGTTAATAACATTCTAGCAAAACTGACAAAATGTATTTGCCTGTTCTAGTTCATTTAGATTCTTTTATCTGTTTAAAGTGTAATCTCCATCTTGTAAAATGAATGTGAAAATTAAGTGACTTTGGCAACACTCTGCTTTCCTGAAATGATAACTATAATGAAAAATGAATAATATTTTATTTGTCTATAAAATATATTCCTGTGTAAGAGAACAAGCAGAACCTTGGAAAGTTGCTACGTGTATGATCTATACAGAAATATTTCCAGGCTCAGTATTCCATGTGTGTGTGTAATGTGCATACACATCAGACTCAAAATGTTTGTCCTCTTATTGTCAAGTAGGTGTGGCTTCAGAAAATAAAACTAAAACAAAATCCCCAGACTCTTTTTTTTCTTTTTTTTTTTCCTTTTTTTTTCTTTCTTCTTTTTCTTTTCCGCTCAGTCTTTCAACAAAACTAAGTATAGCTAAATTCTTAGTTTTAGGTTGAGTTATAACAGTCTGCCCCAGCTGAGGATCTGCCTCTGCTACAGTAAGTATGGTGTGGTCTGTTAAAACAGCATGTTAATGATGTGTTATTCTACATTCTTTTGTACCTTTAATGAATTTGATCATACTATGATTATGCATATTATATTATGACTCTGGTACACATTATGATTATGCAATACAAAGCTTCAGGGATGTAATTCTAGCATGACTGAGGCGCATTCACACTCTTGGGTCAGAAAATTAAAACATTACAGCCTTAAAAACATTATTCATTTCCTGTATGTACAAGAAAATGCTCTTTCTAAGAAATATCTTCCATTTTTCAACTCTTTCCATGAGAAAACCTTTTCAGCCCACTTTAGGAATGCAGCAGGATTGTCGTGTCCAGATTGGAAGGTGAAGGTTTTTCTGCTTGCTCCATGCTATTGGCTGATGCTGAGAATGCAGGAAAACAGAAGGGCAAAAGAAATAGAAGTGTAAAATACAGTGGCTGTTACCCTTTTGTGCATACTTCCCATTCTCTAACCTCTCTTCAAGCACAGGCAGAAATATGTTATTTATAAACAAAACTTAGGCATGTGGGAAATTGGGTTTGATCCAACAATGCACATGTACCTTGAAGACCGTGGCTAGCCAGGGGTAGTGGTATTCTAGTTACATTGTGCAATTCTAGTAATTGCTTGAAGAATACATGTGAGGAAATGTTTTGCTTGAAGAAAGTCATGGACCCAGGCTTTGGCATTCTTCCTGACAGGATGAAACCGTGAAAAAAGTAGTTTGTCTGTAGTAGAGCAGGGATATCTGGTCTATTGATGCTCCCATTTTCTAGTTCAGTTTCTGTATTGGGAATATTTGGGGTAAATAGTAGCTACACACTGGTATGTGTGGATTTATTATATTTACTTCTAGCGTATCTTATTGTCTGTCACATGTACAATATACATAGATAATAATAGAGTAAAAAGAAATGCAATTGTGTGTATACTGGACTAGATAGTGCTGTCTGTGCTGGGAGGAAGGAAGGAGGGTTATTTGATCTGTGTTTTAAGAGAGAGTGGTACTGTGAAGTTTTTTTAACTTTGTAAGCTTTCCCTTTGAGGGAGATATGTGTGCAATCTGCATGCCTGGCTAGCTCTTTGATGATAAATTTGGACTCAGTTTTTAGTCAACTACAAGAAGGTGCCAAAAGCATTGGCATCTGTTTTAGAAAATTGGCAGAGTTTCCTTGGCTGCAAATTTCTTTATCCCGCCTCATTACTTTGCTCCTATCAGCTTTTACCTGCATGAAGAAAGACCAAAAGAAAAAGGCAAGAAAACCCTTTAAAACTTAAGTAGCTATTACAACAACAGAGCCTAAACCACTCAGGGTGAAGATTCTATAATTTCCACTCTTTACACATACTAGGTGCAATCAAACAACTTGAAGCAATAACACAGGGGGAAATATGTTTTACATAACTTAACTTCCAAATAGCGATTATCCCTTCAAGGCTATTTGTTTTCCCAAGAATCCTGCTGATTATAGGCTCTATGTTAAACCTGTTTCCGATGATAACCTAGCTAAATCCTGGCATCCATTACACTAACTGAATTGTGGTTGCTATGAATGAGCAGGAATCATGGGTTTCTTCTGCATGCAGAAATGTTTTCTTAGACAGACTAGTGTGGTGATACGAGGCACTAGTTCCAGGAGATCACAAAAGATGAGGTGAAACCTCAGTAGCTGAAGATCAGTAGCAGAAACCTTGTTGACTTCAGTGCAACCAAGACATTGCCTCTAGTATTTACGAGTGATTCTTCTAGTTGTCTGCATGTGACTTTAGATCCTAAGAACTGTTTTTGTTTTATGGTGAACAGAATCATGGCTTAGTTGGTCTTCTCCTGTTTTGCTTTATTTTAAAAAAAATTTTTTTGTTGCTTTTTTCCCCCAAGATTTCGATTGTTTTGAAAATATGAGGTAGAGTCATGTTCTGATCTGAATTAGGTGACAAAATAAATGGGAGGTGCTGTTCTTAATCTATAATTCATCATGCAAGGAGATCTGAAATCTTCTAAGCAGATGGAAGTTATGAGATCCTAGAAAGCTGTCAAGAATCTAGCCTCTGTCTTTTGTAATAATGTGTAGTCCCAAGGGAAATCACATTTGCATTTCATGCTCCTTGCTTCTGTCTGGAGCAGGTAGAGACTGGATGTTTCTAGGAGACAAAATATCTCAGTTTTCCTTGTAAACTGTTAGTTTTTCTTGTAGGGCTGTCAGTGCAGAGCAACTTAGGCACACAGTGCTAATACCAACAACCCTTACTGATGATCCTTGTCTGGCTCTCATTTAGTTCAGAGTGCAAACCTCTCTTTACCTGGGTTTCTGAAGCCTGTCTTGCATTGAATTTATGATGTTTGAAGGAAGTTGTTTTGGAAAGAAATTCACAGTGCACTTTAGTTCCTGGAAGCTGAAAATCTCCCCAGCAGCAATTTCTAAGGTATGAGGGTTTTTTCCTAGTCATTCTTCAATCCTTCCTCTCCCTCTTGCTGTTTCTACAATGTGAATGGAAATTGATTCTGCCTTAACTTCAGAACAAGTTGCATCTGTAAAATAGATGAATCCACAGATGGATAATGTTAAATTTGTGGTAGAGAGAAAAGGACATGTGAATCAACGCAATACAAATAACAAATATTATCATTTTTACTGTACATATTTCAAGAAATACATTATTTGAAAATTGTTTCTGCAATTATTTGAATACTTACAAGGGTAACTACTATATGTAAAGAAAATCATTGATATTTCCTAAGCACATTTTTAATATTAGCAAGGGCTCCATTTATATTAACATGCTGTGTCAGTACTAAGATATCTCTGTAGCTTTCACTTTCCACATTGCCAATTTAGGTCCTTCTGTTAAATTAATTGTGTTTTATAATAGGAAAGCTGAAAAAAAATTAAAGAATACTGTTAGGTATTTTCTTCCTCACACTTTAAAACACTAAAAGTATTTCTTGCAGTCATTTAAGAATCACTACCACATTCCCTCCCCACTGCAAATGCTTTGGAACATCCATCTTGTGGTAGTGCCCAAGATATAAGTCATTAGAGCAGCTCTGCAGTAAGGAAGAAAACAGAAGGAGTCAAAGAATCATAATTCACACCCTTCTGAAGTACAAATGGCCTGCCAGGTGATTTAAGAACTTAGAACTGTATAGTTTAACTTGGTCAGGGTACTAAGGTAAAACCCAGACTTCTGCACATTTGCTGGCATTTGCAGTCACTGACTTTGTGAGCGGTATTAGATATGCTTAATATTATCTGATAAGTTGTGTATACACCTTTATTGCACCAAAATATTCTTGGCTTTTCCAAGAGTATGGCTTGATCAAGGATTAAATGAATCGATCTCCTATGTCTCTTTGCCTTTTAGTAAAGCTGATAGTGTATTAGTGTTGTTCATGAGTATATTTATGAATTTTTAAGTTAAAGATTTAAACAGTTTGAAATACACATGTGGGAAATGCTATTGCCTAAATGTAATTGCTAATCTCTTAGGTGACTCATCCAGCTTCATAAGAAATAGAGCTGAAGGACTAGAATAAGAAAAAAAAATGTTTAAAGACAAATATACATATATATTTTTATATAGTGTTTAAAAGGTTAATTCTAGCTATTGAATTTTATTTCTTGGCTGAAATTTCTTTATGTTTAGATGGTGTAATAACTACTAATAGTCTGATACTAGATAGTTATTCCCACTGTAGTCATAAAGGGGATAAAACCATTGAGAGCCTGTTTCCTACTGTGCATGTATGCATCCACTTGTGAGTGGAGCATTGAGAAAGGTCCCCCTTAGACAAGCATAAGAATCCTTGACTTGCATATTTTTATAAATATCTGGAAGAGTGGGGAGGAGAATTTTCAGATGCCTGAGTTCATGGGGCATTGCCAGTATGTCAGTCTATTAATTTTGTTGTGGCTTTGTTTGTTACTTGGTTTTCTGCAAATGTAATGTCTTTCCATAACCCTTTTAAGCATTGTTGAAAGTTTCTCAGTGGGTTGACTGATCTGCTGAATTGTTCAGAAAGATTTTATACAGTCTTTTTAAAGCCACAAATACATGCACAACTCTGGATTATAGAACAAACTCATAATGGGTGGTGGAGTTTTTTGGTGGTTGGTTTTTTGGTGGGGTGAGGGAGGCAGGAGGGAAGGAGAGGAGGATTTGTTTGTTTGTTTCTGGGAATGTTTCTAGGTTTTTTTTGTTTGTTTAGGGAAGCACGCCTCAGTAGATCGAGTACTGCCTTTCTAGACAGTGTTGGCAGGCAGCATGCAAGTACTGAGTGCTTAAAAAAGTGGTACTTCCTCATTTTTGTTCATTCCAGCTGCAATGTAGGCTTGAGGAAAGAAGTGGAAACTTTAGACTCTTTTCCCAGATTCAATGAAGTGACATTTGACGCAATTCCCTCCCACTTCTTTTTTTGCCTGGTCTCTTTCATCTGTGCATCTCTTAAGACAGAATTACCAAGAGACTTTTGTGTCAAGAAGGTCAAGGTGTTGAACTTTAAGGGGTGTCAATTGCAATTGGATGGCAGCCCAGTAGGAGGATCTCTTAACGGGGTGGAATAAGAAACTTACTTTTTAGCCTCCTTAAAGGTAATACTTTAAAATGTGTGCTCCAAGGAAACAGTCTTTGATTTAGCATGTTTTGTGTCCTGCTTTTCAGAACATGCAGGCCTTAAATCTTTGGGTAATTAAACTATTTTTAGTAGATAAGAATTCCTCTGACTTTGATTACAGTTTCTTTTGCATTTAACTTCACCTGAAGAGGGGTGCAGCTGGGGATTTTTCTTCTGTTAGTTTTTTGGTGTGTTTGCTGGAACTGTGTCACTTTCTCCTTTGTTCATCCTAATTTCTAGCTATTCATATTAATTTCTACCTATCAGTAAGTATGACATAACCTCTGAAAGTCAGAAACATGGAAATGGTCCTTGTTCACTTGATTAGCCAGACTGGGCAGCTGATGAAGCAGGAACTCTTGTAAGAAACAAAAAACAATGACAATTTTCTCCATTGCTTTCTTCTCTCATACAGACATTTCTGCATTTTAGTTTCATCTTTAAATGTTCTGTGATCACATGGACACTAATATTTTCTTGTAGAAATTTGTCAGTTGTTGCCCCTAAAAATGCCCAAAGCTGCAAAATAAAAAGAATGTGAAGCTAGTAAGTTTTAAAGGAATATAGAAAATATAAAATGTAACATCTTTAGACAAGGACTGATTTGTATTTTTGTATATAACTAAGTTGGCTAATTGAAGCTGGCACACCACCACCCTAAGGAAAGATGAACAGCTCAGCAGTGGATGTATCTTCTGCTGCTCAACTCTAGACTTTACTGCACAATTACCCTTTTATGCCTAAAGCTCTGGGGGGAGATATCATTGCTGTCTTTATATATCAGGAAATAAAAGCCAGGAAGGAAGAATGAACAACACTGGCATAAGAATAAATGGATATAAAACAGCCATAAATTCAATAGAATGGAAATTAGAAAGACGTTTCTGTTCTATACGAGAACTTAGGTTCTGGAACATCTCTCTGATAGGAAGAGTGGGAGTGAAAAAAGAAAATCAACACAAATACCACATCAACAAACCCCAAACCTTCTAACTCCTTTAGAAGTTAGAATGAAAAAAATTGATAGTAGTAATGTAATGCCCATGCCTGGGCTTCAGTTGTCTGACTTAGCAGCTGGGATAGCCTTGGTGGCCTGGAAAATGTCATCCAATCCAATGCTCCTACAGCTCATTCCAGTGAAATCACTGGCAATATTGACATTCACTGGATCTCCACCACTTACTGTGAGTGAGGTAAGCACTGTCCAGCATCTAGAAGCTGGCCTGTTGAAAACCATTATGTAGATTGAATGATAAAAACAAATGAAAGAAATTGTCTTATTTCAAGGTTTACAAACCACATGGTGCTTTTTTCACTTTTCTCTCCAGAACTCAGAACAGTCCAGGGGAAACAGAGGTGGGGAACACGAGCCCTGAAGCTGTGACCTGCATATATGTGTGACTGTTAATACAATACTAAGATATCAGTAATGAAATGGTGATTATCTTCTTAACATCTATTCATTTAAAGGAATACAAAATGCTGTAATTTGAGTGGCAGCTCTTATCCATAAAGCATTATTCTCTCTCTTAAGCTTTGATTAGATACATCATGTGCCATTAGATGCCACTGCATTACGTTTAATTTCTCTTCCACAAAGTAATAATGCCGTACATTAAAGTTAAACCTTAAAAACATTAAAGAGAAGATACTTTAACCTGCATTAAGAGTGCATTTAGCTATCCATAAAGCTTTTCTCTCCCCTAAAGATAAATACCCAGACACTTAAATAGGCACAATACTTATGCTAAAACAAATAGATACCTATAATGGACTACTTTTTTTTTCAATGAATGCCAGGCTTGATACATTTATACTGTAATGAAAGTCTGTTGCTATAGGAAAACCTGTCATCTGACAATTCCCAGGAACCCCTCTGCTGCTCTTAAGTCTTTTTCTCTTTGGAGAACTGCCAAAATCCACTTTAATCCAAAATACTTTAAAGACTTAGGGGCTTGATCCGAAGTCCATTGAAGTCAGTTGAGATTTTCGGTGCCTTCAATGGGTTGAACAGGCTGTTGAAACAAGCTGAAGGCTGACATCTCATTTACTTCGGGGATACTGTTATCTTATTTATGTAGGTTAAGAGTAATTATAGGTAACATAGTGGGACAAACCCTGCAATCCTTAGATAATTCCTATTTAAGCTCAACTACTGTTTAAATCATGGATACAGATGAAAATATTCTACTTTGTTCTTTAATTAGCAACAATAACCAAAGGCACGGATCTTTAATTTCTCATTAACTATTGGTATATTAGACCAGGTAAGAAGCAGATATGGAAAAAAATGTGTTTTGGTTTTAAATGTTTGTAGCCAAGAAGCAGTGTTCAGAGGATTATGGCATTCATTTTCTTGCCTAATAAGGTTTTATGCCACACCCTTAAGCACATTTCTGAAGCATCTTTAGGAATAGTTCATAACAACAATAGCCTAATTTTCCTTTCCTCCCTGAGGCAGTTGGTGCTCTTGATTTTTTTGTTTGTTTTCTTGCTTACCTACTTTTCTCTTTGCCTGTGACTTGGCACACTGAAGCTGGTGCAAGTGTGTTGTTGCCCTCTCTGCACTTTTGACAGCAGGGAAGGTAAGAAGAGGATGTCCAAGTGTCCCGGGCCAGGATGGATAGGAACAGCTGTCTTTTATTTCCACTTCTGAAGTAGTGCACTCCTATCAAATTCCCAAATCACTCCAGTGTTTCATCCCTTTCGGTTCCTCACTCTAAAAGAAAAATTCACAGGATACGATATTTAAAAAGTCAATAAAGAAACTATAATTTTAACCTTTCCTTCCCTTCAAAGAAGCTTGCTTATTTTGACAATTCACCTTTTTGAAGGGAAGTTTTATTTTAATAAAATTGTACTGGAAAACTTCAGATTCTATGTGAAATCCTAGTGTCTCCTAAATTATTTTTACCTGCTCTACTGATGACAATGTTCACCTCAACAGTTTTGGATTGATAGTCTGTCCAAATTATTCTGTCAATCTGCTGTAGCTTGTCAGCAAGTGCTATAAGGTTTACGTGATTTTGTTTTATTAAAAAAAATACACAGTTGAACCTTTACAGCAGCTCTGTACCTTTCCAAAACCTGTTAGAGACTTGACTATTCTTGACTGATTCTTTTCTTCCATTTAGAGACAGTACCCTTTAATTGTGCAGGAGTATCTGAAGTGAGAAGAGTTTCTCAATTTAGTGCTGATTTCCTGGTTATGGCATACAAGAAAGAATCTTCAAGAGTTTTTCATAATTTAAAATATTTTACTTGGTCTCTGTTGCAGACGGTAACATCAATACTACTGTTTGTGTCACTGAAATCTGTATCGAAGACATAAATTGTGAAGATACAACTGAAGGCAGCTTTCCACAGGGATTCCTAATTGTATTTTCTTCTGAAACAGATGCATTGATGTTGATACATGCATATACACAATTAGAAGGGAAAAAAAAGGGATGCCATTTTTTAAACTTTAGTTCTTCATATTTTCTGGCCATGGTTTCTGGCCATGAAATTTTTTGATGCTTACCAGCCAATGTTATTTACACATTAACCAGGATAAAAAGGGCAAAGAAAAGGACAATCACTGAAATCATGACCATCAAGTATTTTTCAAATAAGGTCTTTGTCAAAAGGGCGCAGGTTCTTGATGGGCAGAAGTATTTAATGTTTTGTGAATTATTTTTGCATTGTGTCTACTGGTGACTTTGTGGTTTTTTTGGTTTTTTTTAGACAAATGTCAGCTCTCTTATGGTTGCCACTGTTGCAGTAATGTCAATAGGAGAGAATTAGTTTAACAAAGACAGTGTCAATAGGAGCTGGACAAATGTTGCTTTGACAGATATTGCATTATACCACCTCTGCTGCGTCATGGCTGCTCATCACCTTGTGTGGTGCTTCACTAGGGATGATTTCCAATTTGATGACTTCAGTCATCGTTTGATGCCATCAGTAGGACTCTGAAGAGACTCTGACCAAAAAACGGTATCTATCCACCTCAAAGGGAGATAGTCCCCAAGAATTAGCCACTCTTAATACTGGTTTTATGGACACCCCAGATCAAATATAGGGTCTTGATCATAATTTTTGAGGGCTACCAAGCTTCCTGAGAGAAAGCCTCCATACAGTGTGGATCTATATAACTCCATAGGCAACTATATTCTGAAGAGACTTATTGGCTAAAAGTTAGAGCTAACCAAGGTATTTTAGAAGTTACTTTTAAAGTTCATATGAATTAATCACACACTTAACACTGGTGTGATGAAGAAAGACATCTGTATCATTTGTTAGAGTACTGTAAGATGGATTAACATTAAGCATGATTTCAGCAATATGTGGTGTTTTTGGCTGTATGGAAATATTTTATCAGCTATAGAAATGCTCGTCTCTGAATGTACCCAGTGTCTTGCATGTAGCTCATAGGATTTTGGCCAACCTTAGACCTCTTCCTGAGCAGATTAAACCACGTCATTAAAGGTGATAATTGTGCTTGAAGTAAGTGTGCTAGACCAATCTGGTGTGAGACCTAGGTATTTACTTTGTTTTAAATTTGTGCTTTGGCTTTTTATGTAGCAGAGGTATCAGGAAAAAGTAGAGGCAAAATTTACCAGAGCAGACGTGCCTATAGCAGCCAGTTGACAGAGCATTGAACTGGAGTGGTGAATGAAGGAAGGAAACATGTTTTCCCTTTTTTCTAGCATACTGAAGGAATGCTATTTGGTGTGGTTTGTTCAGCACATGTTTCTCAATAGGATATATGTCTCCAGAGATCTCATTAGGATATTTTATTACAGTACATGTAACAAAACTTCAAAAAAAAAACCAACATTATGCTAGTTTGTTTCTACAGTACCCATCAAAGTGTTGCTGCTACAGTTTTAGGAAATTACTCCATTGTTTAACAATTACGGGGATGACTCCTCTAACATTTTGGGAGTGGAACTGTAGGGAGGAAGCTACCATTATCTAGTCTAACCTTACTCAGAGAATTTTCTATGATAATGGGGAAAACCTCTGTCTATGTGCTGCTGGCAGATACCAGGATGAGAAGCATTTATCCATAGCGGTCAACTCCATAGAAAGCTGTTTAGAGAAGGAAGACTAGATACTAGTCTTCACCAACTGGACTGGTGGACCAAAAAATTGAGGTAAAAGACCCAACAAAACAAAACTGAAAAACCAACACAAACCACCCTAAACTTCAAATGTACTCTTTCCTCTGGCTAGTGCCATTTTATCTTGAGGAATGACAAAGAGAATTGTAAACCTAACTGCAAAGTATACAGAGATTACTTCACATATCATTGAAGTATATCCTGTCTCTGGGGCAAAAGCTAGCAGTGGTTTAAGAGCATACAGTGATGCTGTACAGGAATTTCTTTTTGATACAGTTCCAGCTCCTAGATGTAATTTCCCACTATCATGTTTAGTGATGGTGATGAAGCTAATGTTGCTGTTCTTATTTTAAATGTGCCAGAAGGCTCTTTGATAATCCAAAATATTCTGGGCATCTTGACTGTATCTTAAAATTGAATGAATCTCTCTTCAGTGAGAGCAATTTTTGTAGAGTTCAATGGGGCTAGGTGGATATAGATAAACCATATTGGCCTATGACATCTGTGCCAGTACTGTAGGAGATTACTTTGCCTCTCTGTAGCTGGCCAGATAATTCAAATCAGCCAGTGCTTAATTAGTGATGTGTTCTTTGCAGTAAGACTGTGTTCCAGAGATGGCCAAGTACTGATTCACTTCAGATGTGGGAGAAATAAATCAGCACAAAGTAGTATGGCTGAGGTTTTGGTGGGTTTATAGGTGTTGAACTGGGGAAGGTTGTGGTGTTCGATGCATGTTAGTTTAGAAAGAGGGGTTAGAGTTCTCCAGGACCAGTCTACCCTTGGTGTACAGTGATATGGGTAGTAAAAGACAGAAAGCTGTAAGAGAGAAAATAAAAAATCCTGTCATGACCTATAATAAAAAATGAATCCCACAAGAATTTTGGAGTATTCACTTAATACATTCCATGTGTTGTAACTATGGCAGAACTTCTGAGTCATGAGCTAACATTCCCAAGTAATTCCCCAAATTGGACTAACTGGCAGGGATAATTTTTTTCAGTCAACATAACTGTATTTATAAAGTTTGACAAACCAACTGCAGTTTACTTCAGGCTGTTGTATCTGGTTTCTTATGGTATGTTTCACCAGTTTACATGATAGCTCTGTTGCACAGAACTAGCCAAATCTAATTTACATACTGGAGGCTCTGTGGTCAACTGGAATTACGTCTTTGCCTTCTAATTCTGTGAACCTGGATTCATATGTGATGGGAGTTCAACAGAATAATGTGTTTTGTGGTCTCAATTACCAGCATGTCACCAGAAGAAATTTGTCCATATTAGACAAACTACTCAGATTTGATGGAATCCAGGGCAATTTGCATCCTCTGATCCAGAGAAGTCAAGTAGAGGAAGAGAATGGCAGGAGTTCAGAATGAATTGGCTCTGATCTGGGTATCTGATGGTCACAACTGGTACTTGTACAGTAGACACTGCAAGCTTTGTTGATGTGACAATAATGTGATGTGAATACTCTCATAAAAAAGGACAGTTGATGAAATTCCTTAATGTGCACATGATGGATTATTTTTTCATCTTCTAGATTTAGTGAATGTCCATCTCTGTACCTACTGTGATAGCATTTTCTAAGACACAGAGCAATATCTTCTCCAAGAGCAATGTAGATTTCTTCTGGTTCTGCATCAGGACATGATTATTGTACACCAGAGAGTAGAAATCATTTTTTTTCTCTTGGGGGTCTGTCATTTGGTCTCTTTGGCTGATTTCCTTAAATTTTCTCAATCACAGTAGACACTGTGTATCAGTGACAGTACCCACTAACTTTTGCATCAGTGACTGTAGAGCCTGTAACCATGTACCCCTACTATCACCCTTCCTCTGAGAGTGTGTAGACATGGAGTAGAAGAGTCATAGAAAAATTTAGATTGGAGGGAATTTATGGATTTAGTCTTGCCCGCTCAAGGTTGCTCAGCTTGCCCTGTTCAGTTTTGGATAAGGATGTTCAGGCACTTAGAAAAGGATCCGGAAGTTCTCGAGGTGCAAAGTCCTCTGTTTCTCTGGGCAACTGTTTCAGTACTTAGCCATGCTTATTGTGAGCAATTTTTTAATATATATACAACTGGAATTTCCTTTGTTGCTATTTGTAACTGTTGCTTTTTGTCCTTTCATTGCAGGACTTTGCTTTTTTTTCTGCCAGCACACTTCTGGAAAGTCACCACCAATTAGTGTCTTCTCCTTCATCTCCTCACTCCTCCTTTCCTTCGGAGGGCTTGGCAAGTCTTGTAAGTTTGGCCTGAGACTTTTCTACTGTCACATTTTCTTCTGGAGGGGAAAAAATAGCAGACTCAAAATTGCCTTATTCCATCCCCCCCCACCCCTACCTCCCTTTCTTATCATGGAATGTCTTTACATAAAGGATGCAAAATTCCCTATATTTTGCCTTCCCCTTATCAAAATTACTCAAGAGATGGAGAAGTGCACTAGGCAAGTGTTTTTAGGAAATCTTCAAAGGCAAATGAAACTGAGTCAAATCCATGCTGCTTAACAGCTCAATGTATAGGAGGCAGCTGCATATTTTTGCAGTAAGAATCTCACTTCGGTACCAGTGCAAACCTCACACTAAAGTTTGTGAAAGTCTACCATTTAAGAAAACACAGAGACTGCTTGGATGTTTTTCTATACATTCATGGTAAATCTTGATTTGTAATGCAATTAAAATCCTTTTGTATGTAAGTGTAATAACAAAAAAACTATAGAAAGTTGAGTTATGTTTTTGCATACTCATCTGTAGGCTGAAAGAGAGTCTTTTATCTATGTGATTGTTAATATACCCAGACACAGAATCATATTATGAGATCAGCAGCAGATTATCATGTGCAGGGATTCCATTAAATGCCCTAGAAGGAATGCTCTCTTCTGCCAAAGTGTCATGGTTTAAGCCCAAATGACAGTGTAAAGAAGTGGATTTTGTTCACAGATGCACATTTTATTGGTGGTGCTCGTAGTCTGCTTGTTCCAGACAACTCCAGACACTTTTGTACTCCTTGATGATCAACAGGCTATTTGCATAGTTTGGCAATCTACTACCCTGAGCATGTCAAAAGTGATCATTTGGGACAAGCGTGTAGTCCTATTTCATTTGTGTCTGTCATAGCAAAAAGTAGGGTAAAATTCACAGACTTACGCTGGGAGCCATGCTAGATGCACACGACTTGTGCTAGCTGCTACATGAAGTCATCAGGTTTGTCAGCTGACCCAGTCCACGTGCAGTCTCAGATCTCTGATATGGTTGTCCTTTTCTACAGAGTGAGGACACTTGTCCTAGTAATATTTCTTATACTAGTATTTCTACGTAGAATAGAGCTGGCAAATTCTTCTGCCTTGTGTTGGGCAAAACCAATTCCTGTTTTGATGAAAATGAGTGGCCATCATGTGTTCACAAAATGCATGTTATCTGGACCAGGTCTTGTCTTAAGAACATATATACCAAGAGGACAAAAAATGAAAATTTTAGCTGAAGTTATAGGAAAAAAATTAGTTAAAAGGAAGCAAAGAGAAAAAACCCCACAAAAAACCACACAACACCCCCTAATGCCTTTACAAAACACAACCAGAAAACCCCCCAAAAAGCAAACCCATTTGAAGGCCAAACTGGAAACACTGAAAATTACAGAAGAGTCCCCAAACAGAGATTGGAGCCCTGCAGTTGTGGCCTCACTATGGTAAACTAAATCATCTGTACAAGCTGGTTCCAATAAACTATTCAATGTGATAAAGGGATGCTATTATATTACAAAGCCCAGAAGGCTCTGGTACTTCCACTGTCATGAATCGAATAGGTTAAAAGTATTTTAATGCAACTGGCATAGCTTTCTTCAGTGAAAACAGAGCTATAGGCAGAAAAAAATATCCCTTTATTAAAGTATAGAGTAGGTCACTAGGACAAATTAGAGGGAAGTAATCTGGTTTGTTCCAATCATTCAATACTGTGAAAACAGTTTAAGAAACTATGTAAAAGCAGCTGGGAAGCAAATGATTTTTACAAGAACTCTTGTAATAAAAAGTTTCTCTTGAAAAATGTTGTAGTTGAAGGGCCCCTCTCAAGATGCAGTCATGTTTTCCACTGGAGGTAAAACTAGCCCAGAATCAGCCTCTGGAAGGAAGGCTTTCCACCTTGCAGTTAATGTTTTATTCTTTCCTTCTTGGTTTCAGTACTAGTGGAGTGACAGAAGAGACTGTTGCCTGTGAATGATAATTCCTATTCTGAAACATCCGCTCTTCTTGGAGTTCTGTATTGCCTCTGTGGTCATCTGACATTCAACAAAATAAGATAAAGACAGAACAAAGCCCATGAGCCAAATGCCAGAATCCTCACTCAAGCTCCATTCCCTGCTTGTTGATGAAAAGCGTGTGAGAATGGGCTGCAAGGGAGAGGAAATCACTGTGGATTTCAGCTCCTCACAGTTCCCTCTCTTGTCAGAGTGGGTTTTAAATCCCAGAAACCCCTGGCCTTAAAATGTGAAATGCCTATCTTGACAATCTGAAGGCACCAAACAATCAAGTATGAATGCTATAGCATTTGATGATTGCTCTGTGGCAGCACAGTTCTACTGAATTTGTCTGATGGTGTTTGTTTATGGTGTATGCATACAGGGACTGCTGGGCTGGGCAAATTCCTTGGATGTGGGGCTCATGTGGATGGGGTGACATAGGTTCTTTGTACAAGGACCAGCAAGGAGTGCTTTGTACCCCAGTCTATGTGGGCAAAAATCCCAGCATTCCAAAACCCTTGAATTTTTAAATTATTTTCTCTTGAGAGTAAGTTTTGAAAACTAGATGGGCTCTGAGAAGGAAGGAGTTACATAGTCAGGATGCCTTAGCCATGTTAGGTGATCTGGGGGAACAAGCTCCCCTTACCAGTAAAGCCTTTGGAATTTTTGTTGTGAAAGTTGTTGAAGTCACAGGATGCTTGGAGGGAAAGGCTGTAAAGGTGAGTGACGGAAACACTGCTGAGTCAATGCTTTCTGTGGAAAGGGGAGCCCTGAATTTCTGTAGCTCTTCTGTAGCTGTCAGTGTAGCTTCTTAATGAAGCTCTAGGGTCTCTGCAAGTGTAAAAGGACACAACTCCTCCAAAAGTCCATCCAGCTTTGCCTGGCTACCTTGGTTGAAGATCAAGCGTTTAAACACCATGAGGCTTTGCAGAGTACGATGATTTGGGTCAGGTCTCCAGGAGGTACAGTCAGTATAACTCAACACATTTCTAGGAAATTGCTCCAACAGATATAGGCTGCACAGTTAGTTCTTGGATTTTACTCTAATTCACAGAATCAGAGCCAAATAGAGAGTCCTAAAGGTGCATCATTGTGTTAGTTTTATATGCTGAAATTCAGACATTGGCCTCCACCACAAATCTGCCAATGCAATCATGGCAATTAGTTAGTATCTCATGTTTTCTGATGTTAATGATGAAATGAGGCCTATCACCTCTCCTTCACCACAGCTCCTTCCCACAAACCCTTGATCCTGCAGTATTTGAGAAAGAAAAACAAATTCAAATATTAAGCAAAACTTCTTGTCACAAAGAGTATGGAATAAAAAAAAAAAGACATGAAATGCTCTGTATCATTTACGATGTAATCTCCTGGCAATAGAAAGCTGGCAATGTGCTACAGTCATGCTTTCAATTACATTACTAAGTAATCACACATTAAAGTCTAATGGCAAATGATTCTTTATTCCCAGGGTGCCCTGTCCAATTGTTTTCTAAATTGGTTTCAGGAATAAGGATGCAAGTATGACTGCAAAAATATTATTTATGGTTTGGAAGTCATCTTTTGTATCTTTTTTTTCCCTGTGTGCTTTCAACAGATGGTTCAGAGTGTAGTTTATTATTTCTTGGTCCATGTTATAGGTTGACAGTTAAGAAATGCTTAAACCTCATGATAAACTTGGTTGGATTGATAGATAGAGTTGTCACATTTTCACTGCCACCAAATATATTGTTTGTCCTGTAGGAAATTAATAGTTTCTCAGGAAAGACCTGTGTTGGAATTTGGTATTTTTGCCTTTCTCATGCACTTGAATTGCTCCGAGTGCCTGCAACCACTGGTATGCAGTGAAAAGAATGTACAGGCTTTGCATCATTAGAGTCTTCAAATATGACAAAATGTAGGACTTAAGGTGCTTTGCATAATAATAATAATAATAACAATAACAATAATAATAAATTAAATTAATTCCCTGAGGAACAGAGAACATCAAAATACAAAATAATTTTTGAAGCTTTAGGAAGGTAAAAACTTAAACTGTAGTGGAAATTCATGCTAAGTATTTGAAGTTTGCCTTTATATTGCACTTTGCATGTTGGAAAAGTATATTTATACAGCTGACACTTTCTCTTCTCAATATCATTGTGTTTAAACATTTTGGATGTATTTAATCTCATGATAGTTCTTAACGAACAGGTTTTTTACATTCAACCGCATTTTCACACAGAGTAGAAAAATAAAACACTTCATAAAGTTTAATTAATCAAGCCATCACACATTAAGGTCATTGAAAGAATGCTGTGTCTCTGGTGGTTACTTGAGTATTACTTGGTAACTTGCCACTTGGGTGCAAAGAAGGAAGAAATGCAAAGCAGGCTTGTGTGAAGCATGTGTGCTATAAGGGCACGAAGCGAAAAGAGGTTATAAAGAGATCTAGTTCCACAGGTCTGCCCCAAATGCACCTGAAGCAGCCAAGACCATGAGTAGCAGCTGTCTGTCCATCAGTGTTTGATGCTTTGAGCATAGATCTTTGGTCTTGAAAAATCTAGATGTTTTGGATGGCCCAAATGGAAGTCTGTTTCCCTAGCAATATCACTCCTAATTATGGGAAACTTTTCCATCATCTGTGGTACCTTCATAGAAACAAATCTTTTTGCTGCTTTTAATATGAATGTGCATATGCAGAGAGAAACAAAAACACATTCAGAATTTGTATTGCACAGAAAGCTATTTAACAAAGATACAACTGTTGTTGGGTTACAACTTATGGAGCAAATATATATGGGCAATGTGAGTTTCTCTTAGTTCCTGCTGCTCTTACTATTTCTGCCTCCTGTTCTCCCTGTGCTGTGTGGTGCGCTGCGTGACGTGGAGATATTGTGAAACTGATTTTTTTTTTCATTTCATTTTTCCTATGCTTTAACACCAAGTGTGTCATCCAGTGGAAAAACGCTGCTACCAGAGACACAGACCCAGCAGGAGCCCAATGTGAGCACTGCCAAGCTGCCCCAGAGCCCAGTATGAGCCCTGCAAGGTTTGATGAATTCTAAATGTTAATTAAGTCAGATGGCTAGTTTTAGTTAAGACCATAAGTGGGTCTGATCCCTGTGAGATTTTGCTATAGTGAAAATGCAAGTACTGGAAATTACATTGCCGTAATGACTTTTACAGGGTCTATACACCGAGCCTGGTAACTGAGCTAGTGAAAGGGGTTGCTTGCTCTGCAGGAGGTGTAGTATGAAGGCAGCATTAGGCTATAGTAAAGATGATGTTTAATATAGAAGTGGAGTTGAAACAAGTGGTGTTGTATTAGATGGATCTGGTTGTTTGATTTCACTGCCTCAGTCTTTGCTTTGTACTGCAGCACTTTATGTAATTGTGGCTGTCAGGGCAGACGACCTCTGAGTTTTAGGAAGGAAGCCACCACAATCAGTTGTGGGAGAAGAGTTTGTCTTGGTGATGTTTTTCTTAATGAAATACCTGACAATTAGATGAAGTAATTTTCCTGAAAGTACCTGGTGCTCCCCCTTAACGCTCAAATCTGCAAATAAAATGAGTCATTTGAGAAAACTGTGGTGTTTGGGACTCAGAGCAGGACAACGTTGGCCTTACTTCCAGCAGCACTGTGAAAGGAGCAGTCTTGTCAATATGTTGTGAGCTATGCAGTGTGGACTTTGAATGAGACTCTTACCAAGACCTTTCACCTAAGTCCTGAATTAAACTTGACAGACCTAAGTCGGATTGTGACTCAGTGCAAGTAGATAGTCTGAAATAGTCCTGCAGTCTTTATTTGATTGGTTTGCTTTCGATGCAACATTTTATAGGTACAGTGGATTTCTTGTGGTGAAGTGCTCATTTTAAGGGTAATGCTATAAATACTAACGTAAACAAGTGTATGAATAATTCCTTTAAGTGTTTCTCTCTCTGTCTCATAAATGCTCTCGAGAGACTTTACTATTAACATGCCTTATAGTGAGCTATACTTAAGCAGGAAGTCTAGAGTATCTACTTCTTGCATTTATTGGGTCACTTCTTGACCTGAAACAAGATCAGCTGAGGACAAACCCTAAGCATAAAAGAATAAGGTTTATAAAAATGGTAATTGCCACGAGTATTCTGTAAAGAAATATTTTTGTTGTGTTATTTGAACCATATCTGCCTCTTCTAGTGAAAGAAGAGCGAGAAGAGAAGAAAATGAGGTTGGAAGTGTTCCAAATACTCTAAGCATAATTTACTGATGCTTGGTTTGTGCTACAACTGTTCAGAAATTAATTAGAAAACTGTCCAAATTCCCTGAGAGTACACTGACATGTTGTCTTTCACCAAAGGTTGTTGCTAACAGTGAGAAATTGTTCTGGTAGAGACTGTATTGAGAGTGTGCTAAGTACTTACTGGTATATCACTTTATTTAAAGGTCCCCAGGCTTTATAATAATCCTGACTTTTTGTGCTAGGTGGTGTACACAGAGAACGGGGGACAAGGGAATCAGTAAGGGCCCTTGAAATGTGGAAAATACAAAGAGGAAAATGTGTATGCCGGATGCTTTTATTCCCATTTTATGCTGTAGTATTGAAGATAGAGTAAGATTTGCACTGACTGAGGAAGGTGCTTTAAGCAGCTGGCTCACATAAGCACGTAATTAATCTCTTGTAAATACGTATGCTCATATCTAAATGAACTAAGATTATGGCAGGTCATCTAAAATCACATTATGTGTCTATGACACAGGCAGCAGTGAAGCCCAGACCTGAATCCCAGTCCTGTGGTGTAGCAGCAGTGTCAACTTAACTTTGAATATGAATCCATTGCCATTTATTGAAGCACCTGTATCTCCCTGTCTCACCCTCCCTCGCAAGCTCTGGAGAGTTCAACAAGTTTTAACTTTCTTTTTGTTAATATCAGTTTGGGATTTTTAACCTTTTTATTTTCAGTCATTGTCTGTGATGGTGTCAGCAAGGTAAGATCTACTTCCAGTCTAAAAGCAGTGTGATTAGGGTCAAACTGCACAGGTGCTTGTGTTTTGCAACTCAGTTCAGATTAATAATTTAACCTCATTGCTGCAAAAATGCTTTGAGTCACAGAACTTTGAGTCAGTTTGAACTACAGGGATGTTTTCATGGGTGTCCAGGAGGCATGAGTTTACAAGTTTTGTATTAAAATTCTTAACAACATTTTAGTCAACATTTGTTCTTCCAGTCTAAGCAGGTCTTAATTCCTGTTTTGGTATTAAAAGTATAAAGATTTCACTTATGATTGCATTCAGAGACATTAAAACATTGATTTGGCTTCATTATATATGTGGGATTTAATTTATTTTGCATTATGATGACTTCTAAAGAAATATTACACATTAAGATGAAATATGTTTGAGATCTAATTATCTTGGTTCTGTTATGGAATATAATTTTTTTTCCTTCCAAGAAGGAATTTTGAGAGGAGATTCATAGCAAATGAATGAACTCATGATCTTGGAATAATATAACTTAGGATGGACTTTGACCTCAACAGACTGTGGACTAGTCTCTATATGCATCGTGTATTTTGGATTATGGGGTTCTTGTGATTAGCATGTACTGTACTTGAAGTGAGAGATACTTTGTGTTGGGTAATTTTGGATTTCACTCCATAAAGATTAAAATCTATGACATTGAGAAATGGTAAAAGCCTCCAGGGATATTTCAGATATAAGAAAGTGCAGTGAGCCTGTCTATATAACTGATCACACCTTGACTTAGAAGCTTATTCTGAAATCAATGCCACACAACTACACACAACATCAGGGGAAGTCTTCAGATGAAAATATGAAGTTAAGCAGTGTTCAAAATTATAAATGCATGATACTTTCTTCAGATGAAAATCCAGTTATAGAATAATAAAATTCTTTGTTTCTTTTAATTTAAAGAACATGACCAAAGATAACTAGAAATTGATTCAGTTGAATTGTTTTCAAGGAATCAAATAACTTATTGTCATGGACTTGCTATTTAAGCCTGTGCATAGGGGAGCTTAGCTGGTGAACACACACTTTCATATAAAACATAAGCTGTTATCAAAAGGGGGTTTATGCCCTCAAAATTCCCATGAATAACTTCCTTTTAAAATTCAGTTCAATATATGGCTTTTTTTCGTTTCTTTTTTCTCCCAGATTGTGAGTTGAAACATTAAGAAGTATATATAAAGAATGAGAGAATTAAAAAAAAAAAGACTTTTGAGCTGAGCTAATTTTTCTTAAACTTTATACAGCTGCAGACAACAATAAATTTTTTGCATAATGTGCATATATATACATATATGCACAAACATTCTGATGAAGAAATAACAAAGACTTGGGTACTGGAAATGCAAATGATGGCAAGGAATGGTAACACATGAAATGGTTCATCAGAGGGTCTGAAAGTACTTCTCTTTCAGAAGTAGTAGTTAAGTTAATTAGTCCTGAAATTGTCCTTTATGATAAAGCCCAATTTAAAAAAGAGTGTTATGAGATCAAAAGTTTTTGTGACCATTTTAACTTATTCCTAAATTCAGAAGAATTTCTTTCTTATTCCCAAATGTATTCAAGGTAACAGTTAATTGTAAGCATGTGCTAAAGCTACATAGGCATGAATACACAATTAATTTTTAAGGGCTCTTGCTGAATAGGTTTGCTTTTCTGATTCAACTCTGACTGTGGAAAGTCATGATGCACTTTTATTTCACGACGAAAACCAAAATCTCTTAAGTCCACCAGAAACCATTCTTTTTTTTTTTTTTTAATATTATTAATATGAACCAGCTCTTTCATTTAGTTCTGGTTCTACTGTCTGCTTCTATATTGCTGTAAATCTGAAGTAACTTGAGTGAGTTACAAGATTAGATCATTCATAAAACTACACAAAAGGATTATGCTGACTTCATCCTATATACTGTATCTTTTCGTTGAGGTATGTGATCTGCATTAATTGATTAATTACAGTATGTTTATAGCTAGGGATTGAAGTAGTTATCATGCTTTTGTAGTAACCAGTTCCTCTTCTTGCTGATTCTTTTACTCTAGACAATAGAAGAAATTAAAAGAAAAAACCAGTGACTGTATATCCTGTGCATTAAGGTTGTCATTTGGTGGTCTAATTAAAAAATTCTGCCAATTACTAACATAATTTCAAACAAAGTTTGATGGAGACCACTAAAAAGCCATTGTCCTACAGCCTGAAGGCAGAGATCATGTTCAGAAACAATCCCTTTTGTCCATGAATGAGTACATACAAAGAATTGTTCATTCTTTGGAAATCTGACAAAGATATTTGTTGCTGAAATTTACATTTCTGTTGAGCTGTATGAAAATATTCAACACAATTGCATCCCACACGGGCAGACCTCTCAGTGTCCTGGAGTCCCAACGTGTGCAACAGTATTTCCTGGACTATGTGAAGGGAGTAACGGAGTGGAGGCATCTGGTGCCAGGGTGAGCACAGGTCTGAGTGATGGTGTGACAAGGGGGAGACCCTCCCCTTGGATGCACCCAGGACAGAGCTGTGCTAGCACCAGTTGGGAATTTTGGGGGTGCAGGACTGTTCTTGAGGGCAAGCCTCTGCTATAAGGCATGGGTGACCTGCCTGCTGTTGGCACCTCTGTCTCTCTTGCACTCAGGACTCTGGGCAGACGGAGAAGTGATGGGCAGATGATGTCTGGTGCATCATTTCTGGGGAGAGACAAAATGCTCTCCTACCAACATGTGAAACACTGTCATTTGGGTTTTCACCCCATATCCTCTACCTGTGGGCTCTTCAGTTCTGTTTAAAACCACCCTTGGATCTTCAGTGTCTGCCTGAGCTATTACTGTGTCTTTCCCCAGCTCAGCCACAGCTGTGTCTGTGCCTGGCCAAGGGCCCTGTAGATCTGAAATGAGACCCATGGACTGATTTCTTGGTTTGACCTTGGACCTGACTTGTCACCATGGACCTTTCCCAGAGACTACAGAGCTTTGTCTAGCCCTGGCTGCTCCACAGGACTTGATCTGACTTCCTAGCTTGACCTCAGACCTGCCTCATCACCTCAAAATTGCCTCTTGATCTCCACTTTGAACCTGGCCACCATCCCTGGCCCTTGGTTTACTTGAGGACGATGGCATGTGCCACCTGCCTGATGAAACCCTACCTTTGCCAGCTGTGTTATCACCCCCAGCTCCTGGCTCCTGGTGCCAAAGGGCCAGAACCTTACAGCTTCCTGGCACAGTGTTGGCTTCTGCTTGTCATTAAGTTTCCCTTGTGTGGATGCAATTATCTGGAAAGGTGCTACATAACACCAAGCTGAAGTTTACTTGCTGTCTTCCAATGTATTTTTTATTATGTTGTAGGATTGGAAACAAGAGAAGCAGGACAAGACAGAGTACTGGGGTGCACAAATCCCAGCTGTGCATTCGTGCTTCTTGAAGTACATTTGTGCTTTTTATTGGAAGCAACATGTGCAACTATTGCTCATTTCTATCACAGCAAGAACTTCTGCTGTTTTGTTTTTACACATAGTCTCTAAATTGGTGTGTGGAGGTGCATGAGTCCCTTCAGTGGCCTTTAAGAAAGTGGAGGTGCGTCTGCTCATTGCCCCAAGTTAGACAAGTCTGAGTTTGAGCACTTTGCATCATCACCCATTGCACATTTGAAACATCTCATGAAGTGGATAGGCAGATTTTAAAAATCTATTTTTTATTCATGTCGGTTCATTCCATATGTTTTTGTGCACAAAACCCCCGAACTGTATTTAAGAGTTGGCTGAAAACCTGGCATAAATGTGTTGGCTTACAGTGACGGCTGCTCTCATTTTGTATTTTGAGAGGATGTTTGTAACACAAGGAAATCACACTGCAGATGTCTGAGTTCCTGTGAGTGCTCATGACAGAGGAAACTAGATGTTTAAAGTGTTTCCAGTGGAATAAAAAGTTACTGCAAGATGTAGACACAAGGGAGTTTTTAACTGCTGGTTAAAAGCCTTGCCTAGAGTTGTTCACAGTTGTGAAATAGTGACAAATGCCTGGTAATGGCTTTTCATTTGTGCATCCCGTAAAATACTGTAATGCCACTTCACATAATTGAACTGGAAAGTTATCTAAAATTCAACTTCATGCTGTCCTTAAAAGAGTATAGATTTAAATTTTATATCCTCATTGTTCAGATTGTATAGGGCATGTTTGGAAATGCTCTCTTAAATCACGTATTTTTCTCTGTTCATATTGTAACTTATCTGCTAATTTCTTTCAAAATAAAGTCTTCCCAAACAGCTTATCAAAATCATACCTTTAGGTATTTAGTCCATAGTGAAACTCTGTGTTAGGTCCTAAAAACACTGTATAAGAAATAACCATACTAATGATAGTTACTTTTTCATTGGAAGTCTGCAGAAGTAGAACAATGTATTGGACATTGCATTTAATAGAGTTAATTAGTGTACAATGGTTATTTAATATGTTAATCAAGATTTAATCATGATAAAATAGACTAACCTTGCCATTATTCTGCCATTATGAAAGTGTAATTGAAATAGATTGGAAAAAAAAATTCAGTACGTTCTTGTCAGTATCTTAAAAACTCTGCGCTCAGAAGCACTGCAGTGCTCCGACACACGTTTCAAAATTAGTTGTATTTAATCAAAGTAGGTTTAATTCAGTTAGTGTTTTACATTAAAACTAAGAGCCACCCACTTTACAGAAACAAGCCCAGCACATAATTCTGCAAACACGTTTTCTCTTTTAGCTTCGGAGGAGGTTGAGGTGGTCGTTGTGTCTGTCTCTGCCTATGTTTATCCTTCTTCCTGGCCATCCTCATGACATCCAAACTCTTGGAAATCTTCAGCTAAATTTTTCAGAAGAGTAGCAGTTCTGAAGGCATGAAGTGTCCATGAGCTTCAGAAATGTACGGAAGAAGAGGGAGTTGATGCTAGCATCTGTGTAGACAAAGTGACTGCAAGCTGAGCTCACATATTGGACTCTTGGGAATCTGCAAAAGAGAAAGGCATCACAAATGCATTGTGGAGTTCTTCTGGGTTCCATTAGATGATTCAACAAGTACAAGCTCATAGGAATCCAGACCCCATTAGTTTTATTCAGTTACTTACAGAAAAAGTTGTCTAAACTTTGCAGCAGAGACAGTTGTTGTTGGGGCTTTAACCTTGATGGATTGATTATGCAGGCCAGCAAATTTACCACAGCTTGCAATGATCTGTCTTCAGCTACCAATTGGGCTATTTTCTAAGGGAAATCCATGCAAGGAAGCCTCACAATTGAGGTCCAGTTAAAGTATGCTAAGGATGCATACTTTGGACCCAGACCATCGTGAAAAAAGGGAGAGGACCTGCAGTTTAGTCACAGACACAGGGCAGCATATTTCATTAGGAAGGGAGAGGATGCCGTCTCACTTAGGTGTGTAGCAGCCCAACTGCACCAGCAGCCACAGTCTGTAAGTAACAGGACCAATTATAAATTTGTGATTAAAATCAATTATTTTCATTTCCCTCTAGCTTTTGGGGCACTCTTCAAAGTTCATGGTTTTGGTCTATCCTCTGTAACGGAGGGGTTATCAATATTTTAACTATCTCTTAAAATAATTAAGTCTGATGCATTCATGACTTCAGGGTTGAAGCAGGGTTGAATTAAGAATGTAAAATAAGCACCTGAACTTGTGATGCTCCAGATAACATTATCTGTGCTTCCAAATTTTATAATATTATTGATTTCAGATCTTTCACTGGTGTAAATGAGTAAATAAGACTGGTTACTAGTATTTAGAGCTCTGACTTTGTGCATAAGCCAAAATCTTGTTGATTTCCAAGGGCTGTCACACTTTTATATAGCTATGAATGTTATTAATGTCTGTGTACTTTGGATCTGGTGTCTAATTATATCTGTGGAAATATTGTTCTTCCAAGGTCATGAAACTTTTTTTTCCTATTAACTGTGTTTCTTCAAGATGTGGGGTTGACTTTTTTTTTTTTTTTTGATATTGCTAACAACAACAGTGTGGATAACATCATACCCTGTTAAATTTTAGTTCTGGAGAATAATTTCATGCAGACCTTTCTGTTAGAAGGCTCTCGGAAGGAGTATCTTGTAGGGAAGTTTTAAAATGCTGTGTTTCTTAGCAAAGGAAAGTCAGGTTTAGTGAGACAGTATGCTCATTTTCTACTGATCACTTTTGATATGAGTTGTGCTTTGGAATATTTTCTGTGTTAAATTTTGTTATGAATCTGTTAAAGAATCATTCATAGTTATGAGATGAAAAGAATTGCTGCTAATTTTTACAATGCCCTTTTACCAGGAGGATCAACAAAGAGCAATCAAATATTTCTGATGTGAGGTCCAATTTGACCCAATAGTGACGAGAACAAGCACCTGGGCCAAATTAAGTCCCGACACAAATAATGGTGCAAATGATGCGAACACCTTGCCTTTAGTAGTAAGGCCCCTTTTCTCAGAATGCTGAGCCATAACACTGGAGAACCCCGTGTTCTTTTTCCCTTCATCTCTGCAGTTCTGACAGTCAGGGGGTCTAAGGTGAAGAACAGGGAAATCTCCAGATGAGCCCCCTTTTTTCTGCAATGGTCTTTAGCAGCCAGAGCAGAAGCTCTGCCCCAAACAGGCTGTGTCATCCACTGATTGGGTGTGTATTGCAGGGCTGTTGCCCAGGTAAATTATGGCAGGTTTTGGCCTTGAAAAGTAACTGACATGGAATATTTCCTTCATACCAATCATTTTGAACCTGTTGCCTACAAATATTAATGGCTACTTCTGAGGACCCCTGTTTCCCAGGCAGGAGTGAGCACTGCCCCTGTAAAGCTTCAGTATTCTGAGACTTGAAAATGTTCGTTTGCTGATTTCTGCAGTGCAAAGAATTTGGTGAAATTTTCAACGAGCAGTGTAGAAACGCAAATTGCCCAAACATTTTATGGAACCTTAAGTACAAACATTTTGTTCTGTCAACTGAAATACGAGGTCATTTCAGATGATTGGGGAAATTAACAGGATATAGGGCTGTTCAGTTAAATGTTGGCAATATAGTACTCAGATTTTCTGATGTGTAATTTTTTTTCTACTGAAGCTGTTTGAAAAAAGAAAACCCAACTAATTGGTAAATTTAATTGATAAACTCATTGTTCCCCTTTATTTTTGGGAGAAAATTAATTTTGTTATCCAGATTTCAAAAATGACCCATATTCTTTTCTCATTAAAATGTTCACTGATTATTTTCACTTAAATTTTAATTAAGAATGAATGTAGATCAGTTGCTAAATAGTCCATTTTCCAAAATGTTATGGTCTTGGAAGGGACAGGATAGCTCTGGTAAATTTAAAATATTGCTAACCTTTTCTTCATTTAAAACATATAGCATGGAAATGAAACTTTTAGTTTCAAATACTTGAGACAGTTCTATAGAAAAAAAATGGAAATGCTTCAAACAATTTGTGAAAGTCTCATATGGAAAAAAAAAAATCCACGTAGTTTTACTGTTGCTGTTAGGGCAGAAGAAAAGAAAAATTTTTAATTTCGTGTAACCAAAATGGATTTGAGATTCAGAGCAGGCACGTGACTGAGAGCCAAGGGTTTGTCTACCATTTATTAGGGACTTTCTTATATAGTGATCTTCAAGAGATCTCTGTATTTATTACATTTTGTTTGTACACCAACTCACTTTCAGACGGTGAAACTTCCAGAACATTGCTATTGCAAATACATGGAATTACTTACCTTCTCTACCCTAGTTATTTCTATCAGTAGTTCAAAATCACATGTGTTAGCTCATGAAATGGAAGAGTAGCATGTTAAAAGCCAGTAAGAAATACCAATTACCCCCATGGGATTTAACCAGCAGAAGTTACGGTGAGAATTTTTGAAGTGAGAGTTTAGTTTTGAACAGTTGTGGTGGTGGTGATTAATTCTGAATTGTGTTTTTAGCCTCTTTTTTCTTTTCTTTTTTTTGAAGGCACATAAGTTCATGTGATTACAGTAAGGAGATACTTCATCTGGTCTGCTTGCTTGGCTCCAGAGTATGAAACGGCTGTGAGGGCAGTAAATGTTACTGTAATAGCTGTGAGCCCTTTAGTCCATGTGTGAGCAGAAGAGCTGCTGTGGCCAAGGCTGCTACTTTGATGTGACTGCACAGGAGTTCCAAAACTTGAGGGTGCAGAGAGAACCTCCCTGGATAACTGCATTTCTACTCAGCAAGGAGGACAAGTAAAAAACTGCACAGTTTGTTGGTTTTTTCTTGTTTGTTTTTTTATTTTTTTTTTTTTTAAATATATCTTGTTGAGCTGCTGGGCTAGGTGGACTGCTGTGGAGAGTCTGATAGAATTACAGGGATCTTCAGAATGAGTTGGAAATGAAATATCCTCTCAATATCCGCTCAATATCCTCTAAGTCCAGTTCCGGAGGTGCTGAATGCAGGGTACAGTGTAAAGAACCTGGAGTTGATACAGAAAGGGCAATCTGTTTTGGGCATGGGTAGTTCTGATGTCCCTGTGACTAGGGATGATAGGCTGAGGTTAGTGAGCATTTTACTGATGGAGGTGTTTTACCTAAACACAAATCAGTTGAAGAACCACTAGCATTGCTTTCTGACATAGGATCATCCACAAAAGTCATAGTTAAAGCTGGTTGAAGAATGTTTAGAATGTTTTTACTGCAATTTTTTTTATCTTTTTTTTTTCCCTATTGTGCTGCTTTAACTGTAAAGATAAAACACATTTTAGCCTGTGAATCATTATCTGACTTGTCCTGTTGTCATCCTGTGAAATGCTAAGATACTTTGGCTGCATGATCGGTCACCTGAATTACATGGTATTGATGTTATTTTTGTATCTGACAGCTTAAATGTAATGAGTTGTATATTCTGTAAGCCTTGAAGGTCTACTGGACCTGACAGAATAATTTGATGTATGTTTTTTCAGCGGTTTCTTTGTTAAGACTTTTTGGCCAGAAACATAGTATTATTCTATGGTATTCATCCCAAAAGGAAGGTAGAATTTTCCTTTTCCCTACAAAAATAATTTAATTCACTGTGGAATACCATTCTGTTTTTTCATCAGTGAACTAGAGTAGTGGGCCTCAAATTTGTTTACTGTAAACATTTGCATGAAGGAAACTTTCCGCACAGAAATGCTCATGAAAAGCAAGATCAGTTAACATGTTTGAAATAAAATTCTTTGTTCAAACTATGGCCATTTTTTTCAGTGATAATTCAAGTGCTCTTTTTAAATTATGGTTCTTCAACTCTGTGCACAAGTCTTGAATGTGACTGTGGCAATGAGATGGTGAGAGATATTCTGATTTTTGGGGGGGTTTTTGTGGGTTTTTTTGGTTTTTTTTTTTTTGTTTGTTTTTTTTGTTTGTTTTTTTTAAATTGTTTTGTTTTGTTTTGTTTTGCCTCGTGGTTTCATTCATGTGTCATTGTTCCAAGATCAGGAGCTAAGGTACAATTACCCCTGGACTTCTGGTGTCTGAGAAGGCACCACTACTTCAGAACGGTGCTGGGTTCTAGCAGGTTTTGCAGGAGTATTAGTGAGTCATGGCATGGGAAGGAGTAGAGAAGTTAAAGTAACCCATGTGGAACTGGCAATTGCCCAAATGATCTAATTCCATTGAACTGGGAACTTGTGACACAGTTCTTAGTGGTGTAGGGGATAAATGAAATGGATGGCCACTGTGCAACTGCAGATCAATAATTGTCTTTAAAAAGTAAATACGGTCTCCAACCACGTTTGACAATAACTGGAAGTGATTCTTTGGCAGCCATCTATTTGCTAAACCCAACGTGAACTGTCGGAGCTCATTAGGGCTGCACACAAGGCAGGGTGCTGGGCTGTCTCAGCTGGATGCAGTCAGCTGGGTTATTAACACCGTTCAGCAAAAAACATCTCCCTGCGAGCTGTTCAGGGACAGTTGTCTCTTTTCGGGATACTACTTCGAAGCTTTCGACCTATCAAAGCAACATGGGTAACTTCATTTTCCCTTTTTTATTTATTTTTTTTTGCCCGCCCGTGTGCCGGGAGGAGCGGGATGTGCTCGGCCGGTGCCGGCAGGTGGCAGTGTGGGCGTGCGGATGGCGCCCGCCGACCCCCCGCGCCGGAAACGAGCCCCAAAAAAATGGCTTTTTGCCTCAGAACCATTTATTAAGCGAGCCCTGCGCCGTGGGAGTGTCAGCCCGCCAGGTCTCCCGAAAGAAGCCAGCAAAACGCAGGTGCTGCTCTGCAAGTGCACGCTGCGAAACGGGGCTGAAAAGCCTCTCGGAAAAGGGGG
>VZRS01012619.1:111782-243152 GCA_013398055.1 Ifrita kowaldi
AAAAGGCTCTGGAAAAGGGGGGGGGGGGGGGGAGGAAAAGAGAGAAAAAAAAAGAACATATGTGTGCTATTCATTTATTCAGAGCCACGCACTCTGCCAATCATCCTTTACATCACTCGGTGCCTCGGGAAAAGCTGCTCAGAAACAATCTTTGTTACTCGAGAGAACCAGGCTTGTGCTTTTGCGCCACTTGGAGAAAGCATAAAACATTTTGTCCCTTATGAAACTCGGCACGCACAAATCGATTAGGAGAAGATCTGAAACCTCTGACCCTTGCAGATTCAGACCAATCCAAGCTAAGCCCTCCCCTTACTTGTTCTTTCTTGCGCTCACAAATATGCCATGTTTTAGCGTAGTTTGGGTTTTTTACTTAAGGAGGGCTCCACAAAAACATGAGGAGGGAAAGAAGGAAAGAAGTGTGAACTGACAGCCCAGGCTCTGGAGAAGGGTTTGTCTCAGCTGTGTGGTTCTGCTGTATGGCTGTAAAGATGCTGTGTGTGTGTAATAGACCTTGAACAGAGTCAGTACAGGAGAAACAGTTTTTAAAAAAAATTATTTCATTTTTAACAAACAAAAGCTCGTCTTTAACAGAAATTCCACTGTCAGCAGTAACAGTAGGGATGCAAGATCTTCCTTCCTGAAGGAAGATCACAGAACCCCGCAGAAGAGGCTAAGACCCCTGTCTCATGGGATGCCTGTGTGCAGTTGGATTTGCAGCAAGATCCACACTTTGGGAGGACAGGAGGGTCCCAAGTGCCACTCTGGCAGAGTGAATCATGAACACCAGTCAATTCAGATTTCTTTTTTCTTTAGTGGGACTAGGTGCAGGTTGTTAAATGATGATATAGTGATCCATGCAAAGGAAGCAATTTAGAATGCCACTAGAAGGACATGTATTGATCCCACAAAATCCAGGAGCTATGCTGCAGATTTTTGATTATCATATATTGACATCTTATTGTTAGTTTACTTTAAAAATGTTATTGCTTATAATTAGGGTGGGGTAAATCCTCATTCAATTACTCAAGTAATTAGGTTCATAGCTACTCTTATGCTATACCTTTCATGCTTCAGTGATCCTTATTCTCCAGTTCAATACATATTGAGCTGGGACAACTGCCTTTCAACTTGTTTTGCCTAAAAGCCACATGAGCCCTTAACTCCAGGTTATCTAATATTGAGATAAAAGAGAGGTCTTAGCTGTGATGCAGGATTTTCTCCTTATATATTTCTGAGAGAGACAAGACCTGGGACCTTTGCTATCAGGCATCCATGCGATACTTTGCACTCCCTCTGTTTCCTGTCAATTGCTGTCTTCAGTTTCCATGGGGAAAGTGTGGAGGTATAAAAACATTAACAGAGCTTCAGAGATATTCTAGACCTTTCCTCTGGACCAGCCTGGGATCATACACCAAAAGCACTCACAGCACAGAATTTTCTTTGGCCTCTTAATGCTTTTATTAGCCCCTGTCCAGAGGAAGGAATTTGCCCCCTGGGGGAGGATTCTCTCTGCCATGCCTGTGTTGTGGATTTGGGTGCTTTTTTGTGAAGCCTGTCAGTGAAACTCACCTCTTAGTGAGCTGATGATGTGAGGGTAGGGTGGGACAGAAGATATCCTGTGATATTTTGCAGACAAGCCCATAATGAACTCTTTTTCACTCGTTTGTTGTTTTTTTTGGTGTTTTGTTTTGTTTTGTTTTGTTTTTTAGTTTTATCTATTACAGTTCTTCCCAGTTCATAGTTTTTGAAATGCCAGGTTTTCACTGAGTAACTTTTGCAGGAATCAGAATTTCAAAATGTCTTTTGCTGTATTCTGAGTCACATGCATGATCTGGGAGTATTTGAGAGTCGTCTAGAAAATCTAGTGCATTGTGGAAAAATAATCCTGGGCTTGAATCTTTGCATCATGCTCCATTTAAGGCTAGTGGGGATGAGGAGCTGTGCTAGAGGAAAACCAATTATTTTAAATGCTGAATACCCCTAATTAGTAGTGTTCACTGCCCCTGTGTACTTAGAGAATTAGAGGCAGCTAATAAGTTTTACATTTGTCCTTCTGAGGGTCACTTTTTTTTGTCTGGAATATCTTACTTCTGCCCTTCACGGGAATAGGCTGCACATGAGGTTCTTAATCAGCAGCCAAAATAAGGACTCACATGTTTTTGTAAGGTTAGTTATACATCTGTTTTGGGTAAAATTGTTTCAGGAATGGAATTTGACCTATAGCGTTGGGCTCCTTGTGTGACTTGTTTGGGCTGCACTTATAATTTGGTTTTGTTTATATTAATCTGTAAATTCTAAAAAAAACTTACCTGAATCATAGGGTGTGCTTGTCTGTTTTTCTGTCTGCTGGAGGAAATCTGAAAATAAAAGAGGAAAAAAAAATGGTATTTGATCATGGCCGTGAAGGAGACAAAAGCTCTCGGATTTTGGGTGTGGAAAGCTTTTCTTATTCCTTTTAGTGATGGGCTAGTCTCCAAAAACTTGTGACGTGTTCAGTTTGCATAAACAATCAAAGATCTGGATGTTTATCTGAGGCTTTTCTGTGGCTCTTTAGCGTGGAAATGGGTTTGGGAGAATTAAGAAAATGAGCTCTTTGTGCTCTTTGCATTTGGTGTGGTCAGGAGTACCACAAGCACAGTTTTTCTTCCAGTCATTTGGCATTTCAGCTTCCTGTTCTGGTTCCACCTCAAGGTGAATGATACTGAAGCAAATGAAAGGGTCTTAAAGCGACATCGTGAAGAGAGAAACTAGAAATAAGTAAAAAATTAAATTTTTGTCTCCGCTTCCCTTAAATCACAAAGTCCATCTTCAAAATTTTGTCTGTGAAGGGACTCCTTATGCAGAACGGGATTTTTCCTTATATTGGAATACCTGGGCAGTTGCTTTGGGTAGCCAGGGGATGGGCTAGCCAGGTCAGGACTTGAGGAGTAGATGGAACATGGTGTTACTCTCTTTATTTGTTAATTTATTTTTCGGTTTGCATTCCAAATTTTACTCTGTTCTATCTTTACTGCTATCTTTATCTTTAAAGATACTGGGGGGGAGGTCAAGGATTGAGTCTTGAGTCTTTAAAGAAAACCAAAAATCCAAACCCAAACAACAATTGGAGGTCGGTTTCAAGTTGGATGGGTATGTGGCAAGATTATTGTTTTAACCCAGTGGATTTGGGTTAATTTGTTTGCTCATTTTAAACTAAAATAAAAACTCTGTAAAAAAAAATCACTTATAAATCCCTGTTTCCTGATGGGTTGGATCATCTAAGCTGCGGGACATTGTAGGGGTATCTTTGCACTGCCTGGCTTTTGGTTTGATTACTTAAAAGTTGTGCTGCTGCTCTGAATCTCTGAGCTCCAGCTCTGAGCCAGTTTGGGGAGCTTGCCAGGCTGGCTGTGGAAAGCTGGATGATGTAAGTCAGCTTTTGCACACAGGTGGAAAGCACCTTCCAGGTGCACAGGAAGGACTGTTGGTGAGGCAGTACTGAAGGGCTGCAGAGATTACCTGAGCAGGATGAACATCTGACAGGTCAGGTCAGAAGTCCTGAGCTGCAGAAAGCTTTGAAGGAGTTCTCTAAACCACCCCTGTGGATACAAGCCTCTCTGAATTGCTTCTCAGTAAAGGATTCTTAGGTTTATATAGATATAAACTAGGCATAGATATTTTTCCCATAAAGAGCAGTTTCTAGGCATTAGGAGATGGTCCATAAATTAAGTTTACAGCAGTGAACACCAACCAGTCTACCACTGCAGCCCAGAGTGCAGCCAGCCTGTTTCAAATCAGTTTGTATTATCAGTGAAAATCTATTTGGCACTTGTTCATTACCCTTTTTAAACCAAAGGAGATTATCCACTGTTTCCTTTAATGTTATCTGTTTGGTTTATGAGGAATGACTCAAGGAAGTTTTTCTCTAATTCAAAACAAACCGTCTGCTTACACACGGATTCGTCTGTCCTGGGGAGCCTGCACACATCAGGTGTTACAAGAGTGGAAATGATTTTCAAAGTCAAGCAGAAAAAAGAGAAGAAAATGTCTTCTAGAAAGCTGTGGTTTATAACGTTTCATCTCTAACTTGTTGCAAAGATCTGAATGAAAATTAGACCCATTATATGGTGTACTGAGGTAGTAAACTATTAGTTAGTTAGCCCTGGGTTCCTCTCTAATTGGTAGAAAAAGAAACTGCCCCAGAGGACAGTTCAAAGCATCTTGGGCAGGAGCCTGCTTTGTGGTCCCATGAAGTGAATGAGTTCTTTCTGCTGACAACTGGCACAGCTGACTGTGCTGCCCAAAGTTAGGCTGTGCATGTTGCCCTCATGTCTCCCTGTTGTGTGCAGTAAACAACAGTTCAGTATTATTTGTACTGAATTGATTCTCTATCACAAATTTATTTTCTGCGTAGTGTGTACTTCCAAAATGCAACATGAGAGTTTTCCATCTCTTACTGTCATGTAAAAATTTCAAATAAAGGAATAATTGGTAAGAAGACACATAGCTTAGTGGTGAGCAGGGTAGGAACAGCTTTTACAATAAGGATACCAGCCAGCTTGAGTTCACACTGGCTCAATTATGCTGTTGAGATGCTTCTTCCACATTGTGTTTGTTGGCCCACATGAAGGGGGGTTGAATATAACTGGTAAGGATTTTTTGTTAGGCACTGAGGTTTAGTTGATGCTCCATAAGATACAAAATGTACCTAATCCTTCTAAAATTTACAAAGGGAGACACCATGCTCTAGGAAACTCAGGAAAAAAAATTTAAATGGGTCAGGGGATATTGTAAATAGTTATTGAAAAACCTCAGGCATTTTCAGAAGCACTGGCAACCTGCAATAAACACCCATGGGACCTAGATAAATGTTTATTGGGGTGCTTGTTAAAACAAGAGGTCTTTGCAACCTGGCAATAAAGAGGATATATTTAGTTTGAAATGAACATTTGTACATAATATTCTTAAGGACATTATCTCACGTGGACAATTTTAAAGCATATTTTAAAAGTAAAATAGTAGACAAATGAACAGCAGGTAGGTGTATACTTACATGCTGAATGCAGTATGGTGGATTGGAAGAATCAAGGAAATCTGAGGCAAGATTTTATATAAACTGGACAGGCCAGGCAGACGACAGTTCCTGATGTTAGGTATGTTGTAAGTGAGGTGAGTGGGTAGGAATTTCTACAGTGTTGTTACAGTGTGCTTTCTGCACATGTGTACAATTTATATGTATATATATATATTTGTATATATACACATACATATGGGCAAAATATAGCTCACATGCTCTTCTAAAATCTTGTATCAGTGACAAGATCAAACTCACGCAGCAGCGTATCACTCCTTCACTGCTAGGAGTGTCCTAGACCTCTTAATATCAAAAATTCTTGGTCATCGTATCAGCCCTGTTGTGTTAGGACATCATAGGTTCACCATTAGGACACCTGCTTCACAACTCGCAGGTTAGAGCCTTCTGCACTTCAGTGTTGTGTAGTATAATCAGTAAGGGTACTACTTCTTGTGTGGTCTTATAGGCAGTTAAAAATATGTGAAAGAAATCCAAGTTGTTTTCATTCTGCAGCATTAGTTTTCATATGTTATTTTAAATGTGAAATACAATTCTAATGATGATTTTAAAAAAAGCAGTTTGCAAGTGTTTCATAGAATAATGGAAAATAAGGCTGAGAAGTATCAAGAAGCAGAATCAAGGTTATCTGTATTGGTTTTGACAGATATTTGTCTAATATCCCAATGAAAACCTCCAACTGGAGATTCTACGATCACTCTAGGCAGTCTATTTTAAAGCTTAACTGTTCCCACTATTAGAAAGTTTTCACTGGTGTCTAAATCTCACTTGCTGAAATATAAGTATCTTACTACTTACCCTGCCAAAGTGCACACGTAGAATGGATTATTCCCCTCCTCTTTGCAAAAGTCTTTCGTTCTCCCTTAATGTATAAAATACTTCTTTTAAGAAAAAATAAATTCTAGGCACTTGATGTACATGTTCCTGTTGAGCATGTTTGCTACAAAAACTGCAGTGCATTTGGTTTAGTCATGTTATCCTAAACATTATGTCTCCTGTATATTTCCTGTGTTGTTGCTTTTCCCACTCTCTGCACGGACCGATCCACAGTCAGTTCCTGCAGTGATTTTGCTCACAGTTCCTTTCTAAACTGCCGTAATACCGTATTCCCAAGGCATCAATAAATCTGATATATTTTGACTATTTATCTTGCAGGCAATAAATATCTGTTTACAAAGTGCGTTCTGTGAATTCGCTCAAATTACATTTGGGCTGCTGCAATCTTGGAAAAAAAAAAAGAGGTGTTAAAGGTTTGATGCGGGAGAACATTGCATTTAACTTCAGGGGAGAGCTAAACTTGTGATTCTGTCATCAGAGGTGAAACAGCAGAGCCCTATTTCTTGCTAACGTTAAACCATTTATTCTTATTTACCTGTCATTTTTATTACAGGCATTCAGTCTGATGCTCATGACAAAAAAGTTCAGACATGCTTCAAAATGAATTTGTTGCATACCTAGTGTAGAAAACTATACTTTATGGATGGTAGCTGGAGGTGACTTGTGGTTTACCACTGATTATAAATTATTTAAAGGGAAATATATATAATTGATATTCAGAGCTGATAGCATCAATATTTACTGGAACATACTCTCATCTCTGTTTTTTCTTGTGGCTATAAACATGTGAATTAACCCAGGCATGTGGCACTGAGTATCTTGATGTGCCCAACAGCTCTTCATTTACACTTGATCTGTCAAACTGCTATTTATGCAAATATTTTTGGAAACAGTGTTAAGTTATAATTGGGAATACACATTTTGTACTATTGAGATGGCATGATGAAAAATAAATTCTTACTCTCTAGTAACACAGTATTTCCTCTAAGGAAAAGGGTAGTTCCTCAAACAGTTAATGTAAATAGGACTTACTCAAGCGAATGACACACATATATATAAGAAGCCAAACTTCTGAACCTATACGTAGTCTCAGCATAAGTTCATCCCTCTCTTGCATTCATCTACAGTAGTAGACAACATTGGTATTCACAGGTATTCCTAAACCTAACCTGCTTTGGTTCTTTTGAATCTACACCCTAAGATTCTTCTGGCAGATACCACATTACCTTTTATACTGTCTGCCCATTCTCAGCTGAGCAAGTGCAGCAACTTGCTGTGGTGTACCTTGCCAAAGCTGTGAAAAGAAAAGTCAATATTTGCAATGTGGACTTGAGCTATGGCCCTTGTTCATGTGCTGGGGGACCACTGCAGAAATGTTCCATCTTCCTGTTTTCCCCTATTTTTCCTGTGGTCATGAGAAGAGATTTTTGTGTTTGTTTTGTTTTGCACAGTACAAATTGCATGACTGACAAATGTTAGATCTCTACTTTTCCTTAGACTTCATGGCAATAAGTGAATAAAAGCAAGTAATTTTACTGCATAGCAACAAAACAAGTGTCCAGTGGTCTTTTGAATGCTGTGCTCCCACGCAGCTCTGCCAACCATCGGAACTATGATGTTCAGCTACTGAGATCAAAGTGGAAAGATGGGCTTTAGCCACAGTTCCCAATGTCTCTGTTATCTCAGGAATAAAAGAAGAGTTGATATTTTCAGCCGGCAAAGTTTTTATATTTAGGAGTTTAAGGGAATGATACATGATCAAAGACTGTGTAGCGTTGAAGTTACAGAAATTTGTGTTTAATATGTAAATCAACATTCCTTCTTTTTAAACATGAAATCTGAACTACAAGCAGAAACTAAAGCAAAACTCTGAGAAGACGCTGAATAGTAGGGTGGTGCATGGTCCAGCTTGCGAACTTCTCTCCTGAGGCTATCTGAAGTAGGCAAATGCTTCCTTCTCTGCTGGATGTTTCAGGTCCGTGCTGCTGCCTGTGTGCTGGCAAGATAAGACTAAGTGGGTCTGGAGGATGAGTGACTCACCTCAGGTTACAAAACAAAATGGTAGTGTTGAGAAAAGCAGGATGCCGAACACATACTTGAGATACTGCTTAACAAGTAATATCCTTAAGATTCCTCGTTTCTGCCAGAAAACATTAGTGATATTTAATCTGCAACCTGGTTGGTTTATACGTCTAGCTAATGCCCTAACAAAACAAGAGAAACAGTCAGTGTGTAGTCAGCCTCTTGCTTACAGTGCTGATTTTAAGTACTTTAGGTTTTGGCACTCCACTGTGACACACTTAGGCATCATCTGGCCTTTAAAACATGATTATTTGGGTCACTGGAAGGGATTTTAATGAGCCACTGAGTGTCACTAGTCACTATGGAATGTTTTGAGAACATATGTACAAGACGGGGATCTGGACAAATAATTTTGGAACAAATTACTTGTAACCTCTAAATCCACTTAAGTGTTGAAATGGAATAAGCAACTGCTAGGTTGGTTTCTGCATTTCTGGTGCTGACCTTGGGAATTTTAACATGCACCTACATCTAAGCTGTAATAAATTAGTCTGTTCTGTGTTTTCCAAGTTCCAGCACAATAATGGGATCCCATTATTTCAGAAGTTCTAATGCAACAGCAGTAAAAAGTAATCAATAGCATAAGAGAATCTGCTAATTAAATAAAATATAGAACATCTGTGAATATCCAGATAACTTTTTGGCCATATATATTTTCAAAAACTGATTAGAACTGTTGGAGAAAATATGTGACAAAGAAAAAAAGGGAGGGAAGTAGTTTACAGAAAAAGATCATAATACTGAGAGCTGTTCTGAGCCCTCTGATGAGTTAGGTTCAAAACATGACTGATGAGATATGATATTCCCTAGTCAGGTACTCAGCAGTAACAGGCCACAGAACATCCTCTTGGGTATATTTTTGACAAAGTAAATGGACTCTTCTTAACAGTTGCTTCAAATACTCAGAAATGAGATTTTGGCATTTCTACCCCATCATCAGACCTTCCTGTTTTGTAAGGTCTACGTATCTTCCCATGAGGTGCAGACGTAACCAGATATCACTTGTATCATAGAGATATCAAGTATTATCCCTTGCCCAGATTAACTGATATGTCACTGTGATGGAGAATACTGTGATATATCATGCCGAGACAGGCATGTGCTACATGTGCTACATATCATGAAATCCATGAAAACCTAGCATTCAGTCAATATAGTGTCAATATTGCCTTGCCTCATGGTGTGCTTTTATTTTTTTTTTTTTTTGAGTAAAGAGAAAGTAGGGTGAAAGTAATACAAAATTTGAACAGTCTCCTGTTATTTGGGTGAAGGAGAAATAAGATGCTGTCTGAGGGTCTCTGTAAGCTGCCTCTGTTTGGGGGCCTTTCACTGAGGGCATATTCAGGAAAAACTGCCTCATAAAACTCTTAGGCAAATCATAGCTATAAATCATAGGCAGCAAAACAATTTCCCCCAAGCCAATGGCAAATCGTTGCTATATCTTGAGTGTAAATTACTAACAATCAGCAACACACCTAGGAAATGGAGCAAGTCTACAGTATATTTACGATTTATCAGAGCTGAATATACTTTTGACAGAATTTAAGATCTCCAGAAAAACATAAAGAAATAGGTTTGTCCCTTAGGTTGTACTTACTTACTTTCCTGGGGACCTTCCTGCTGGTGCAGAAGCTGCTCAGTGCTACCTTTTTTATTGCTCATTCCTGAGTCTGAGGCAGTTTGGTAGTTTGGTTGGTTTTTTTTTTCTTTTTTCTTTTCATCAAGAGATATAATCTGTTAGACAAGATAATGAAATGTGTATGGGCTAAATTCTGTTCTTATTTACAGAGTCTGCAGTAAATCTAAATTCACTCCAGTGACTGCAAGGGAGTCATTCTAGATTTATGTTATTATAAATGGGATCAGAATTTGACTTGTATAAATGAATATTAAAGAGGGAAAAGAACTGTTCATGTTCACACTGCTAGCCTCTGGCAAAGGCTAACTTAACTTCCTTAGCCTTCTTCATTGAACGTGGAGAGGTTCAGTCACCACTGCTTTTTAGGAGGGATTGAACCTGATTTTAGAGCTTTCAGAGAACCAATCATGATTATTAATTAATAGTAGTATTAATTATAAATGTGTGTTACTGCCAAAAAATGTCTAAAGTAATTCTGACTTTATCTCTGGTTGTGCATTCACCTTTGGTAAAACTAAGGATCACTTCTGTGCTTCAAACACCTTTTCTCCTTCTTAAATTATTGTTTCCTTTCCTGTTAATATTGTTGTTAGAGGTACACTGAAAACCAGGTGATGGAGGTACACCTTATTATGCAAGAAGCCTGTATTTTTTTACAAATTAGCTCAGTATGCTGCTCAAGGTTTCATGTCACTCTGTTGCCTTGGTGTCTTCATAAAAGTCCTGACTTAACTATTAAACATTTAAGCTTTCACTGGGATTGGGCAATGGTTGGATATTCAACATGGCAGAATGCTGAATTATTTCATACTTAATGTTATGTCTTTCCCATTTTTGTTTTCTTTCCTCTACTGTAGTGGAGAGCAAGAAAATGAGTTTAACATGCATTTTTGGTAAACACTTTTCTGAAAAGCAATTTTTTTTTTTTTTTAGACTGTGGTAAATCAGTCTCCACTCAACTATAACCAGCAAATGATTCATTTTGAGAACTGGGGATTGTGGTTCAAGACTTTTTTTTCCATCCTGTGATTGCAGGAACATAAATCAAAATCACTCCCCCCCCTTCCTCCCCCCCCCACCTTTCCAGTAAACAAAACCTAGCTATTAGAAAGCAGGGAAGCCAGATTTATCTCAGCCAGCACTAAGTTTTGCAGAAAGATGGGTGTTTTATAGAACTCAGATACAAGTGGTTTCATTATTTTTGAAGACTTTTTTTTTTCTCCCCTGACAAAGAAGGGATCCTGCAGTAGATACACTCAGTGCCTTATTTGTTAGTTGTTATGTGCAGTGACTCCAAAGTCAAATATTCCACCCCTTTCCGGTTTGTAAACATAAAATAAGAAGGTGAGTAGGTAATACTGGATATTTTTGTTTTTCTGTTTCCCATTTTTTTTCTCAGAAGACTGCAGTCTTCTTTTATGATAGTATGTGAAGATATAAAGTAGGTGCCTTCCAAGTAAAATCATATTCTATACAGTGAATTGGTAGCTGATTTGTTCAGAGGAAGATCTGAGATGCTACACAAGGATAAAGGATGTTCAGGTGTCTGATTCTGGCATTGTTTCTGGTAGGTAGAGGTGAGGACTTACCTTTTGTACCAAGTGGTACTTCCTCCCTTGGGTTTTCATCCTGTGACGTCCCCACTGTGTGACTTAATGTAACCATGATCCTTTTCTAGCATTTGCCCACCTCTCAATTCTCTTCTTCAGCTGTAGACTTTCACCATTTTACTATGGTAGCTATAGACTTTTACCACTTAACTGTGAGTAGCCTTAAAATGGAATGATTTATCTAAACATGTAAAACTCCATTTAATCTTGAATAAAATGGACTTGTGTCAGTAGAAAACCATATTAGCTTTTTTTTTTTTTTTTTTTAAGTGAAGAACAAGCATGGTTTCTGTCTTGGTTTTTCTCTCTTCAAAGAGTTTGATTAGTGCATTTTTGTCAAGAAGTTTCTGAGCATAACACAAGCCAAACCATGAATAAAAACTATAGGCCAACAGAATAGCTTTCAAAATTAAGTGTATTAATTTGTGGAGGAAAATGTCCCTGTCGCATTGAAAGTGTCCTTGCTCACAGTCAAACAGGTACTCTGTCATATTTTTCCAGTAAGGGTAAGAAAGTAATCCCCTTTTTAAAATAAACCAATAAGAGGAAGACTGGCACTTTGTTGAAAGCTGTTAAGTGATTTAGAATATAAATTCACCTATCAAAAAAAAAATCCTTATCAGGGTTCAAATTCCAATGTTTATTCTACTTGTCATTATCCGTTAATGTATTTCCTTATAGAGGAAGAACAATAGAGCCCTGATGTCCCATAAGGCAGGAATGTAGCCAGTAGCCATCCTGTACCTTTAATGTACTGTGTGAACATTGGAGAAGGTTTTGTGTATTTTTTAAAATTACATAATAATTTCCTAACCAAGTAATAGACAAGGTGTGGTATATCTTACATATTTTATATGAGTGAATAAATCAAGTTATTGGCCGTGAGGGAAAGTCATCTGTCCAACATACTTCTAAAATGTAACTTTTAATTCTTATCTTTACTTGATTCTTCACTGTCATTGGTAGCAATGTGATTTTCATCAACAAAAAGATGATACCAGATATATTTAATTCTGAATTTGTTGTCTTGAGTCAATCCGGTGCTATACTCAGGCACCTCTGTGTAAGTTTTTTATTCGTTTTGCTTTCGGTTTGGTACACAGATTTTTTGGTGTTTCACACGTATTGTTGGAGTAGCAGGTTTCTTTTAAAGCTCCTTTTATGTAAAGTGCAACTAATGTAGTTTTCTTCAGGTAAAAACTTGGAGTCCTCTAAATGTGATTCTTTGTCGTCTCAGAGACCATGAAATCAGTGCATCTTTGTGTGTCAGTCTTTTAAGATTTTAAGTCTTGGATATTTCTCATACTTGATGTTGATTGAAATTCTATTCACACAAATGTGGAACGCTGGCAAATCTAGGTAGTGATGTACTAAACATTTGCATGACAGATTATATTTATTGACACCAGAACATGTTTCAAAAAAATAAATATTAAAATAATTTATAACTCCTCAGAAGTCCAGTTAGTTGCAAAACCCGTTACACAGCTGGCTCAGTGATGCTATACTTGTTTCTTCATAGCTGTCTTTGGTGCAATAACATTTAATTTGTTCCCTTTCCCTTCCTCCTCTCAGGTAACAAGGCTGCTCTCCTTGAAGATGGCAGGCCCTAGGGGAGAGACGAGAGCTGCCTGTTGTAACTGCGGCTCAAGAGGCTCTCTCAACAAAATAGCATTTTTGAAGTTGCTTTCACAATGCAAACTGTTCATTTGTGAGAAGTCAGATACAGGTTACAAAATCAAATTTCTGTACAGCCTCCCAGAAATTCCTCAGTATTTAAATATTGAATATGTGTTGCTGAGGTGAGAGGTTGGACAACTTCTTTCAGGTGCAAGATCAAGGGCAAGAAGCGTTACTCTTAAAGGCATCGTTATTTGGAGAAGTTGTTGGGAAGGACACACACTGACCTGTAACAAACATTTTACCATCAGAAGTTCTTATGCATTCCCTTGGATGATCAGAGCAGACAGAAGGAACATTATGCTGAATCGAATGGTTTGCGTTATCCATCCGCGCTAATATACTTACTTCAAGGCTGTGTAGTCAGCAGGGCCATGTCTATGGACATTACAAGCATTTTTCTGCCTTCTTTTATATCAGGTGCTCGTAATCAAGGATGAAAGGCGATGATTCCAGATGACAGTTTGAATTAGCAGTTTCTGGAAAGGAATCAAATGCAAAGGCACCTCCCCCCTTTGTCCCTGCCCACTCCCATTTTAATTAACTTGGTTGTTTTTCCTTGGCTTTTTTGGTTGGCTTGGGTTCTTTTGCTCGTGGTTTATGGGCTAGTGTTGGTTTTCAGTGGTTTGTTGCTTTGTTTTTGGTGGTGGTGGTTTTTGTTGTTGTTGTTCTGGGCTTTTTTGGTGAGTTTTATTTGGAGTTGCCAGTGGGGTTAATTCCTTGGCTGTTCTGTCAAATGCTAGCTTCTAGTACAGATATTTGTGTATATATGAACAACTGTTTTTTAATAACCTGCCAAGATGCTATAATCTTCCATTGCAATCCCTCGGGATTTAATTAGAATGGTTTTCCACAGCCTGACATGTTTATGGGGCATAGGTAAAGAGAGAGTTCATAAAGCTGTCAATTTTCTGAGAAATTAAAGAAAAATTGGGCTGCTTAGTGCCTTGGCAATTCCATGCTGCTGATAGCAGCATTGCAAACAATGAAATCAAAGGCAATGTAACAAGATACTGATGCATTAGAGATGGGGAGGGTTTAAAATTATATACAAAGGCATTTGTCAATTTGAATTTGAATGCATGAGAGGAGAAATATGGAAAACAAAATATGAACTCCAGTAGCTGCTCAGGTTTGAACAGTGCAAAGCTGAACAATGGTATCTTCATTGCTTTAACAGTAGCTGTAACTTTCCTGGGGCAAGTTGGAAGGGATGAAAACTGTGAAAGGAAGTAAGTCTGGACTATGAAAACACTTCCTACAGATTTCTGTGTTCTTTGCTAACTGGAGTCTCAAGATGCTTGTTCATATAACAGAAGGGTATGAGCAATTCTTAGAGGTACAGTTCACAGTATGTTCTCATAGCTGATGTAGTCTAGGTCTCTTTGAGACTCTGTTATGCACTGGCCATTGAAAACAGCCCAACTGCCAAATTCTGTCCTTTTTAGTAACTTTTCAGTCAAGCTATTAGGGTGTATCTGCATCCAGCTACCCTCTTTAATGTAAAATAGCAGCTATTCCTCCTTTGTCATGGCTCTCATGTATGATTGTTTGTTAAAAAGAAATGAGAGTTGCCATCTCTGCCTGTCCTGCAAATTCCCTGTAACTTCATGATGGAGTTAAATTGGTATTAAGAGCAGTGAGCAATGAGAGTTTGGAACATGGTTTCAGTAGCAGGGTGAGGTGCTGTTGAGGATGCTCTGTAGTTGGGTTGGCATTTAAACAGCACTTAATCGGGATAGTTATGCCTGTGTTTAGTATCAAGCATGAACTTCTATAACACCCTTTAATATGACTGAATATAAGGTCAGATACCTGTATCATCTTTGCCATTCAATTGGAATAGCTTTTGCCCCGTTCTGGGAATTATATTTTAGGAATAAATATGGACACGCTGTGGAGTGTTCAAGAGAAGTCTAACAGATAGTGCCCAAAAAAAGAAAAGGATTGTGATGTAGAACTCACCAAGGAAAACCTGTTTAAAAAATGGAGTTTCTCTTGTTTTCCAGAAAAAAAGAAATTTGCAGAGACACAAAACAGTTTTCTGATGTATCAAGGACACATCTCTGGGTCCAGCAAAGTCATGACAGGAAAGAGTTTGTTCATTTATCAACAAAAATGACTGACATTAGAAGGGACTTCCTAGCTGTAACTAAATTAATCCCTGGAATGGCAGGTTATGCAGTCTTTGCCAGCGGAGACTTTTAAGGAGGTTGGAAAAATTCTTGCTTGTGTGTTCTACCTGCTCTAGTGCAAAACAGAGAACTGTTCTAGTTCTGATATTTTGCTTTGCACTTTTTGAGAATTGGAGAAGAGAGCATGTCCCAAACCAATAAATTGTCATAGCTTCAGTTAATCAAGAGTCCGTGCATAGCAGTGACTGTGCTCTGCTACCACAGATGAGGCACTTGAAAACCCAGGTGTTGCAAAAGAGGTGTTTAGGAACTGGTAAGGGAATTAAGTAAGTTTGCTTTTCCCAGATCTCGGAGTACATGTGAAGCTGCTCAGGTACAAGGAGTGCAAGGCTGAACAGTAGTTCTGTTCAGGGCATAAGGACTAGGCTCCATATTTCCCCTCAAAATAAACAGAAGAGTGTGACATTTCAGACTGATGGTGTCCTGACCTACTGTTACCTTGTGTCCTCTCTCTGTATCTCTGTCCACATATTCATCTATTACACCCTGGCAGGACAGTTGGGTGTCTTTCATGCCTGGAGTTTGTCCATACAATGCAATGCAGTGCGTAATGCAACGAGACCCTGCACTGGAGTCCCTAGGCACCCCTTCAGTAGCAATCACAATCAATGCTGTCAGCATTTACTGTGGATTCGTGTGTCTAATTTTACTATGCTGTTTCTTAATCCATGTCATTTCCTTTTCATTTTGTCTTACTCTATGTCTATATTGTTTCCCCTTTAGCTCTCATTTATTTTTCTTCATTAATATTCCTATTCCTTTTTTTTTTTTTAAGTTTTCCTGCCTGCCCAAGTCTCCTCTCTGTCCAGCTTTTTAAGTTATAGTTGTTACTCCTATAAAATATGTTGTAGGAGCCAGCAGATACAGAGTTTGTGTGATGTGCCTCTTATAACCATAAAACACCTTAGGGAGAATACTTTCTCAGCCCAAAATATCATATTTTTCCTTCTTGCAAGATTATTTAACTTCCTGTCTTTTTCTCATTTCTTTTTAGGTTCCTACCACACTTGCTAGGTTGGTGGGTTTTTTTCAAGCAACTATAAAATAAAAGTCACCAAGCCATTGGATCTAGGGGTATTTTTTATATATTTCTACACGCACATGATAAAAAAGGGAAAATAAAAGTTTATGAGCAGAGAGACTGAAAAAGAAAGAAGTGGAAGTCAAGGACAGTCTGTGCTATAGGTCACCAAAGAACACAGAGATTGAGTGCAGATCAAAGAAAGTTAAAAATTATTTGACAGCATTTGATTTAGAACAGCCATGCTGAGAAGTCTCCTGTAATAATTTATCCTACCTTTCACTCGTAGATTGCTGAGCTGTCTTGAAAGAATTCAGAGACTGTGGAATGCAGCCAGTCTTTTCATTTATGATTCGAGAAGATGGGATGCAATGTAATGTGTTAATGTGAGATCAAGATGTCACCCTCTATCAGGATGGCTCTCAATGATTTTCTACAAAAGGCTGTGTACGGAATATTCTTGGAAAAGAAGGAGTTTATCCTGTGCTTTATGAGGCTGATTGAAGAAAGCTTAGAATAAAATGTCACCAAGTAGAATTGTGCCTCCTCCTGAGATTATTTCATTTGGTAGAAGCTCTCTCACATTGTGAGTGCTTTTGCTGTGGTGGGGAGCTACAATAAAAATGGAATGCAATAGGCTGTGCTTAAGGTTAGTGTGATTCAGGATCTGGTGTTTTCTGTGTCTTAGAGATTTGCTTCTCATCTCAAGTGTGTGTCAGAACTGTGATGTTCCATTGAGTGCAATCCTGTTCCTCCTGAATTGGGCCCCATAATTCATTGCAGAGGTGAAGAATATAAACCATCAATGAATGCATAGAGGAAGACAAGCTAAAATGGCACTCATCAAGGTTGAACTGTACTGTCTCACTTACAAAAATGTTTTAGGAAAATTTTACTAGCATCCTAAAAAATTCTTATGGGGCTTCTGCTGTTAGTTATGCAGGACTGCCTTGACATCTGTAGCATCTGCTGCAGTGCAATGTCCCTACTGGTGCTACACCTGCTGCATTCATGTGTCAGTCCATATCCTCTAAACCCATGAGACTGGTTTAAAATTGAGAAAAGTTCACTCAGTGCTCTGAGATTTGGGGCTTTCAGAATTACACCCAATGGTACATGTCTATGAGGCAAAGCAATATAAAGGTGTGTCATTAAAAAGAGTAAAGTAGAATGCCCAAATGTGCTGAAGCTGTTCATACTCTCACCAGTCTTGATGGTGGCCACCTGCCAAACAACAGTAACGATACAGAGTGAACTGGGTAGTGTATTTTGCTTGCAATAAATGCCTAATAATAATAAATGCTCTGAAGTGTTCTGTGACAACTCCATTTTTGTTAAGACAACAGTCAAATTAGTGCTGCTGTTTTCACTGATGGACGTAGCCTGATTGGCAGCGGAGCATGATTCAAGTATAGAAGGTTTCTGCTGCTTATCACAGGAAATCATATAAAACATGCCACAGCAGACCTTTAACATTTTTCTTCTGTTTCTGTAATGTTTCTTTATAAGGAAAATGACCTGTAGGAATTTAATTCATGAGCACAAATTAGGTGCCAATAATAAGTTTTAAGGGATGTAATTTAGTTTTTAGCTAGAACTCACAGAAGCTTCATCTAGAAAAAAACCATGCATTTGAAACAAACAAAATGATCCTGGGTACTCATGCCTGACCAATACATTTCTTCTGGGAGAAGGAAGTCTGAGTTAGAAGTTTTCAGAAAAGGTTGATTAACGTCAACTTCTAGTCTTACATTTTATTCAGTGTAGATGGTGTTTAGCACATCTTCAAGAAGACATGCAAAGGCATGAAAGCAACTTTTGAGCACACTTATTTAGTCATAACAGTGTGCTGGCACTCCTTTTCTACTACATTGTATAAGAAGAAAAAAATTACAGTAAGAACCATGACAAGATGTGTTTTTCTGGAATTGTGCTGCTATTTAATGGCTAGATGACCACTGTCTATATAAGAGGGTCCTTGGACAGTGAGCTCAAATATACAGGTCTACATCATCCACATCTATTTTTATTCAGATGTATCTGATCCTCAATCTCTGGTTTGCTTTTAAACTTTCATGACTTCATTAGCAAGTTTCTAATACTTATTCTGTTCCATTTCAAGACTATATGTAATTTATTATTACCACACATCACTTCTAAACCTGTCTTGCATTTTATTAGAGTGTTTTGTCTATTTGCTGCCTACCACATCCTGTACCTTACTTTTTGGGGTTCTTCTCTTGCAAGTGCCCATCTGTGTGCAGTGGTTTCAATGACCTCAAGCTTTACTAAATTTTGTGAAGTTTAAGCAGTACGTATGTCTGAGCTGCTCACTCTTTTACTATATATATGAAGCAATCCCACTTACTCTAATTGGGTGTCTACTTCACAGGTGAGTTTGATTTCTTACTGCAACAAGAAATCTGGAGTGATTGGCTAGCCTATGACCAGTCATGGTGGTTCTCCCTAAGGCCAGCTGATAAAGAACTTTATCAGGGCAACCAGCAATAAGGGTCTTAACTATGTGGTCTTAATCATTCTTTGGAGGGAGTGGCACTCTTTAATGATGTCAGACAATGAAAACTGAGATTCCTGTCAGGAAAATGAAGAAATTAAAACTTTTTTTTTTCGTCTAAGAGCTAAAAATTTCAGTGGGACGTAACAAAGTATGTTAGTTTACGCAGAGATGCAAGATTTTCAATAGGCTTGTGTAAGCCTGTTTGAGCAATCCTCACTTTTGTTTCTTTGAATTAAAACTACTTTGATTAAAATGTTCATATTAAATTAAGCACTCCACTGAATTTTTTCCTAGCTTTGCGGAAAAATCTTTTGAGGCTTTTAATATCCAATGTTCCTACTATTTCTATTTGAAATCAGAGGATATGTAAAGTGTGTGTTTCCAAGGTTATTAGAGTAAATGCAGTAACACTGCAGCACTAGATCAAAGGATTCACCAGTTACTATGCAGGTTTTACCATCCTTGTTTTAAATGTGACTTCAAATGCAATATCCATCACTGATGTTTGTGGCTTTCTGTTTTCTAAGTTGCAATCTTGAAAGATCTACTTAACATCTAATTACTTACAGTTCGCATTAAGGTTTGTAGTACGGAAACAAGGCCTTGCTTTAGCCTGTTAATCAGGGTTCGCTTCAGTTCACGGACTTCTGTAGACCTGGTGTGAGATGATTTTCCTTTGACCACCTTTAGTTGTGCAGTGAAGAATGTAGATGCATCTTCCCTTTATTCGGAGATACATTTGAGCAGCACTTCAGGGAAGTTGTTCAGGATCTTTATGGATATATGTAAATTAGACTTGTGATTATTTTGGTGCAGGTTCAGTCTATGCAGTAATGACAGAGTCCCATGTTTTAGTGCAATTTTCCAAATACTACATTTTGAGATGTGACTTATGATCCCTGGTTTATGTATTTTTTTTTCTCACAGATTCTGTGTCTACTTCACAGGCAGCTAGTGAAGTGGGAATTCCAGTTTCCCAGATAACCAGAAAACTTAGAATCATAGAATCACAGAACGTTTTGTGTTGGAAGGGACCTTAAAGATCATCTAGTTACAACCCCCCTGCCATGACCTTCTACTAGACCCCGTTGCTCAGGGCCCTGTTCAGCCTGCCTTAAGGGCCCTGAAGTATTATTAGGGTATGTCTGTATTTGTCTTTATATCTGTATTAGACACCTGTGGCTAAAGATGCATACAATTAAATCCCTATAACCTGTATTACTTGTCCTTCTAGAATCGCTGCAACCACAAGTGGATCTGTGTGTCATCTGCATTATCTGAGGTGAGATCTGCTGTGCTTTTTAGAGAGTATATTCCTAATGGAAGGATTTTAATTTACTGGTGGTATTATTTATTATTTTTGGTTTCATTTTTCCAAGCCATGGTTACCTTTACTTTCCTAATCAGTGTTTCTCTAATGTTGCCTCCCCCGCAAATCTGGTGATGATCTAACTGAAGGGATCTGCAAGTGTGTTTTCTTGTGTCAGACCCTACTTGCAAAGTCCAGTAGGCATGAAATTCAGAGGTCTGCTGTAGTCACTGTCATTGTGATGTGCTGATTTGCACAGAATGTTGGCCTGTTGGTCTGTTCCCAGTAAGAATGAGAAATTGGAGAAGAAATCATAGCTCCAGTGGCAGTTATCTATGTACTATGAGTGAGCCATAGGAAGTCAGCCCTTCCTTTGACATCTTTTTCAGCTGGGGACTTAATGCTGGGACTTCACACACCATGGATGCTCACCTTTGTTGTGCACCTACCAATTCCATCACTGTTTGAATCATTTTTGTCACAAACACTTTCTAATAATGTAATTGCTTCCAGCAAGCTACAAATTACCATAACATTGTTTTTGCTTGCACTGTGATTGTGGAACCTGTGGAATCTCAGGTTCTAGCCCTGTGTGTGTACTCCTCAAGTCATCTTTTGATAGTTTTAGACCAATACATCTGTCAGTCTCATATGCAAAATACAGGCATTTTCCATGTGGTTTTTTCCCCAGGGTCACCTGGACAAGTGTTCACATAGTTCACATACATACTACATAGTTCACACATTCAGCACTTTTAGGGAAAAGTTGGTGGCTAAGAAAGCCCAGAAATGAGAGAATTGCTGTCTTCCTAAAAATTGGATCATATTTCCTGTGCAGAAGGTTGTACGAGCAGTGCTCAGTGTAAGCAGTCACCCAAGGCTCAGAAATTGAGATAATTGTGTGATTTTAAAATGTACTGTTCAGCTACATGGAGCAGGGCAGCATCATTTCACCTGCTGTACATACCTGTAGCTACTGGTAGCTCAAATGAGTGAGATCAATTTTGTGCTCGGCACTTGACTGTGGCTGGAATGGTGGTGGCATGTCAACAACCACAACAGGCCATGGGACTCTCAGATGAGGAAAGGATTTTAAGATCTAAAGCTGAAGGTTAGGTGTATTTGTGAAGGGGAATGCAATCAAAGGATACATTTTTTTCAGTGCATCAGAAGAAGGGGCTCTAAACACCCTCTCCTGAGGAATTCAGCTGCATATCAGTGAAGGTAAAGTGGATGTAAGAAAAATGCCATGTGTATGGAGAGCATTAGGAAAGGTCATATATTTCAAGAAAGAATATTGTTTACAAGGAGTGTTAATAGGTTTCAAGGGAAATGTTAATTTTTTTTCCTGGCTGAAATAGCTACTGTAAGTTTTTAATGGTTAATCATTCATTCTTGAATTTTTATATTAAGCATTTCATATTACTTTATTGACTTAACTTTTATGCTCTTCTTCATTTTGACAGTAAAGAATGACCAGGCAATACTCTTTGAAAATTGGAGACCATTTGCAGCTGCTCTCTGCTGAGGAAAGTGAATAATAGGGTGCCCTCAAGGAATTTCAAAGGTATCACTCAACAGAAACTTTTGTGTCTGAAGAAAACTAGATCATTTTATCATGGTAGGCATACTGATATGTTTGCTTTAATAAAATGCCATATTTCTGCCTTTAATCTCTTGTCAACCAGCTATTAAAACCCCAAAGTGTATGCGTGCAGCACATGTAAACACTTGTAGTTTCAAGTTTGTCACACAACATGCAAACAAAGCCTGTAATTTTTGTTTAGTGAACAATCTGTGAGAAACTTACTGAGTAATGGCAATAAGGCTCTTTTTCTCACCCCTTCCTCAAGCCAACATATCAATTTGGTTTAATTCAATAATCCATGCAATTTTTAAAAAGCATTATCTAAATCCTACAGAGTTCTCCGAAGTGGCCAGATGATGAAATAATGACAACTGTTTTCCATGTAAAGAGTGAGGAGCACCTGAAATAATAAGCAGTGTTGGAAGATGATTACTTATGAGAATTGACATTATGTGCCTTGAGCCCCCGGAATTTTGCACCTGCACTGAACAGTTCCCCTTGTCTTTCAGCATGGCAATTCTGTGCTGTTAACTCACTCGTCATTTCTTGCCTGTTAAGGCAAGGTTTGAATCAGTGCCCAGTAATAGAAGCTTGCTTTGGAAGTAAAAGACTTTGTTTGTGACCCAGGTCTTGTTGTCCTTACATCATGCAAATTCAGAAGTTCCCGAATTTCTGAATCCTCAATGTTTTTGTGGATAAGGATACCTTAATGAGTTTGGGAATTGTTTCAAATAATAGTAGAAGACTAAAAGATAATATTTTCTGAACAATAGCTAATAAATATTTTCTTAATAACAGTTATGCTGTTTATGAAATAGATAAAAACATAATTGCATTAACAGATATCCACGTCTTTTCTGTCAATCCCTGTGTGCTCAGGTATTTCAGAAGATGGTATACATGAAAGAAGCCTGTTTGTTCATAAGACAATGGCCCAAAAATGCAATGATAAAAATGCAAAACTATGCATTTAGGATTGTCAGCAGTCATATATCACATCAGTGAACCCCAAGTACTGGCAAGTGTTGATGCTAGAGAGGGAAGAATAAAACTTCTCACACTGCAGCTACACATGCTTGTGTCTGCAGAACAGACCCCAGCACCTGTATGTCAACAAACTGGGAGTGAAGATTGAATTTTCCTGAGACTGGTGGAAAGGGAGCCACAGTTACTCTAAGCCAGTAGCTACACTGTCAACTGCCTCTTTGTACCCATCCTTTTCCCCATAACATTAGCTCTTGTCAGTGTTTCATTCAATGGAATAGTGTTAAACTTCCTTATTTCTACTCCTGGGGAAGTTTTTCAGTACCACTACTAAGTTCTGTGCCCTTTCTTTACCTGCTCTGTTTTATTTAAGATGAAGTTTATCATAATGAAGTTACTGTTAGAAGTAAAGAAACGTAATAATTTTCAAAACTTACTATTTCATTTTTGATATTTCATAAATGGAACCTGTAGTAAGTTTTCGTGTAGGCAGGTGGCCAAGAGAAAGATGCCTTCACACAGCTGTGCAAATTGTTTTCCTTTTATTGTTGCAGTGTTCTAGGTTTTCTTTTATTTTTCAATGCACTAGCTACTTTTACATGTGTGAAACAAAGAATTTTTTTTGCTTTCAGAGGAAGTTAATATTCCTTTTCTGTGTTGAATTTCAAATACATGGTGCCCTAGAGTTTTTGGGTCCTTTTAAATCTCCTACAAATCTTCTTTATCTTTGGCTAGCTCACATAATTTAGCACATTTTCCCACCTCTCTGTTACCTTACTTTCTTCTGTCATGTATTTTCTTTGTTTAGTTTGTTGGACCTATGTTCCATTTCTTCCTAAACCGGAAGCTGGTAACTAGTCTCTAAATCACAGGAAGATGTTCTGTAATCTATTACTTTGTTTACATCTTGAGTTTTGCTGGAACTTTTTCTTTAGGTGTGATGGTTCTTCATATATATTTTTTTTTTAATTAAGAAAATTAAATTTGACCCTGCTGACCAATTCTAATGCATTGAAAACTCACAGGCTTACATCATGGAATTTATGCTCAGCTGCTTGTTTTATAGATCTTCCTTGGATTTTTGTGTCAGATTTTTGTTAACTGAGTTATTCTCATATCCAGGATTGCCACCAGCACTTTTTCATTCACATTTCATATTAAAAAAAATTGATAAAATGATTAGTATAAGTTAACCATTGCCCAATAAGGACTAATTAATTATTGAACAGGTCGATGCTGTTCTATATACAGTATATAATCACAGCTTGTTACCATGTGAGTACACTCACATGATTTCTTACTTATTGTCTATTATTGTTGGTTATTTTTACTATGCTACCTGCTAAGTATTTTTTAATCTTTTCTAAGGTATTAGTATCCTCTACCACATTTTTGCTAGTAACTTGGACAATTGTAAGTCACTTGAGAGCCTTTGCTTTGATTTAGAGCTGGGTGTGTGAAGATCTTGAGACCACCTAATCCTGAAGTGGGAATCTCTCTCTTAACTTTTGGTTCAATGTTGGCTGTTTCTGACTTATGTTTTAAATGATTTTCCCCCTCCCCTCACCATTGTTTCCTGTTGTGACATAATCTTTGACAACTTTTCCATATTGATAAGTTGTGGATCACCCACTTTCTTGTGACATGTCTGCAGGGGACTTGGCTCTTGTAGTTTAGTACATCTTTTTAGTCCCTGATTCCTGTGGTCTCCGTCATTAAATGTTTTTGCCTGAGTCTGCAGACCTCGGATGGGAATTTTATCAATACTGTGTCTGTAAGGCTTGCAGTGTTCTTTGGCTCCCATGTGAAGTTGTGATTGTTGATTTTTCTTTTCTTTCCACCAAGATGTTTGCTGAAAAAGGCTTGTTTGTAGTAATAGAAGGCTCTTGAAGTCTCAAAACAAAAAAATGCTACTATTAAATGTTGGAACAGATAAGTTGTTTCAGCAAGGTGTCCTCTTGCTTTCTTGTGTTATCTTATGCTCGGTATTTATGGCTAAATCTGAACAGGTAGATCTGGTGGTGTTTCCGGGTCCTGAGACGGGTGTTTCAGACAACGTTCCATATCTTTTCAAAATCTAAATGTGATTCAGTAGGCAGTTCTTACAATTCTTTCACTGATATGCAATGGGTGGGGACAGATGGGGCTACTGCTTAACACTGAAAAGTGAAAAAGGGAAGCTGTGGTATACAATTATGAATTAATTAGGAAAATATTATTCTGATGTAACACAAATATAGTCTGTTACAACCATTAAGCTTCTCTATTGAATTTATTGCTGACAATTTGCTTTGTGTAGTCTGGATTTAATACTTACAAAATATGATTACAGGAAGAAACTGCACTTCTTTCCTGCATTTTGTAATGGGATTTTTTGTCGATTCATTTGAGTGTGACAGGATGTCTGACAGACAACTGAAGAACCATAGCAGTTGTCAGGAAAGAGTGCAGGATGCTGCCTTTAAAAACTGATTTTGGTACACGTGAACATAATTTTTCAACATTCTAAAAACATACATCAAATATGTCTTGCATTAAATATTCTTTGCTGCTCTGTAGAGTCAGACAACAAGCGGACAGGCAATAATTAGGATGGAGCTACAACAGAAATTAGTTTCATAGTTATTCTTAGGCTTAGACTCTTTTTTTTCATTACAAAAGGTAAATTGTTTAAAGCCTTCTTGTGTGCACATGTCTGGTTTAGAGTAGAGTAGCTGAGCCCAGACCTGGCGAAATAGAAAACGGAAATGTGGCTTTGCAGGAAGTTCTGGCCATGATAACACTTTGCGTTTTGCAAAGTATTTTGAGCAGCTCTACTCACCTCAGGCATTTCCCCTGTGATGTTTTACGCCTGGTGCAGCTCTGTGCAGAGGTGCTGGCAAGGTCAGTGGTGCTCGGCCTCCCTCTGACCACTGGCTGCCATTCCTGAAGCAGCTTTGTTAACAGTAATTTGGGTCTTGGTCTTCACTGCAGTCCTTCACAGTATTCAGGGATGTGCAGTATCATCTTCCTTACGTGTGGTTGTCTTTGGGATGTTAAAGTAGATAGGCATCATGCACACTTCCTGGGATGTATGAAAGGACAGTCTCCTATTTCTGCACAAGAGAACTCTTGTTATAAAGGAATACCAACAGTACCAGAATTGTGTGGGAGTCTTTTTGTTTGAGCTCTTTTTTATCGTAATCTTTGGCAGTGCAAACATTGTTATTTTCTCAAGAGATGCTCTCCCACTAAAAAAAGCACATTTTGTGGCCTTTGCTTACTTTGGGTCACCTCAACAGGGCAGGCAAAATATTTATGCAAGTAAAAATGCACAAAGTGTTCTGTGTTAATCTGTATGGCACACTGGAAGAACAGGATCAGCTCCTCAGTCTGCCATCATCTTTTCATGCATATTTAGGCAAAATACGTGTCTGCTTCCTCTACAATCTGTAAACACTTTAGGACAAATCTTTATCTGCAGGACAAAGTGCAATGAAACCCAGATTTTAGCTTTGTCCTCTGGAAACTATTTTCAAAATGGCTTTGTGGCATCTCTCTGGACCCACATTTCAGTGCCAAGAGTCAAAGATAAAAATGAATGTTGTGGTCTCATTTAGTCCTGTTTCTATCCAGGCTTATCTAACACATGCCTGTATGTGGAAAGCAAGGACTTCTGTGGTCACAATAGAACTGGAGTGTTTTTGGGAGGTATGTAGGGAATTACAAAAGCTAAACCTGTTATTTTCCGCTTGCTCAAACTGAAAATGTAAATATAAAAGACTCAAACTACTTCTGAGGCATCGTGGTCATGCTTTTTCATGGGAATAAAAGATGTTCTTCAATCTGATTAGATAAGGTAGTCTTTGTTCCTCCTTGATGAAATAGCAGTGGAATGCAGGAGTTCAGGAAGGAACTAAAATCTCAGGGTGGTAGAAGATGCACAGTCTGGAATTAAATTGGGGTTTGTGTATGCCAGATCCCTACAAAGCTGGTGCTCATGGGGTAACAACAAAGCTGTGCTGTTTAGCAGCAAAAGCAGTGATCATGGCAAATCAACTGTATAAGCACTGTTTCACCCAGTAGTAGGGTTTCCATTTTTCCCTAGATACAGGATGAAATAGTTCACAGACCTTCTGTAAATGTCTTTCTGGTATTCCTGCAGGGCAGGGATTTAACATGCAGGGTGAACGAGAGCAGGGAGACAGAGCTGTGTGTCATCAGTGCGCTGAAACTCCTCTCTGTGTGCACATGCAATCCCAAGGAGCCCTCAATACCCTGGTCTTCCTGTTCTGCTGAGAACTGTTTTTACAGGATCACGTGGAAGCTGCCATTGAAGAGTAGAGTGATTCTGTCTGATATTGGTGGTTTGCATGTCAAGTAACCGAGAGTAAATTCTCATGTAGATGAAAGTATTTTAGACAGAGTATGGCTTTGGAAACCTCTAAAGGAAAAAACAAAGCATTGGAGGCTGTGAAGTGTCGCTGAATGTTCTGATATGCTCAATGCTTTCACAGATTTTAGAAATCAAAAGCCACACAAAAACTACACTCTCAGAATGAAAATTCTGAGGATGGTAGATGCAAGATAGCTCTGATAGGATCTACCTCCAACTCCAGTTTCACTTAGGCTTTTTGTTTGCAGAGACTGGCAGGATGAGATGACAGTTTTTTCTGATGGCCCTGTTAATACTTTTCACTAACAAGGAAAGAAGGGAATAATTCTCTGCAATAATATTGACTTCTTATGTGATCTTGGGTAAGTCACTGGACTATTGTGTGCTCAGCTTCCTCAAGAAGAGAACAATACTATTTCTGTGGCTTGCACAGGTGTTATGACTGTTGCTGTGAATAAAGGATATTTTGTTTTTCATGGGTTGAACCAGCACAGAATGTTTTCAGTTCTCTCTTAAAAAAAAAAAAAAAAAAAAAAAGGAAGAATGTTTCCAATCAGTCACTGTGCTTTGGCCAGCATATATTGAATTGTTCCATCATGCTGTATAAATGTGGGGTTTTTGTTTTTTTCCTTTGTTTGTTTGTTTTTAAATATTTAATTTTTTTGAAGTCATGGGTGAATTTTAAAATAAAAACTGTCCTTCTAGGAAAACCAATTTTGTTTAGAAAATATTGAAGCAGAATGGTTTTTACACTTCAGATAGTGAAACCCTTAGCATTTCTGAAATAGCTCTGTCAGAAAAAAACCTCCAGCTACTCTTTGACATGCTCAATTACTTCCTGTTCCAGCCCCCATATTTTTTTTCAGCCAAACTGTGTGTGAGTTTATTGTAACAGTAAAATTCTTTGAAAAGATGAACTTACAGACCAAGGTGCATAAAAGAAAGCTGAGGTGACTTTAAACAACCTTTGCAGCCTTTGGACTCCAGTCTGATTTATAGATATTTGTATTTGTGTGTCTCCTCTCCTGGGGCTTCCCAAGGAATCACAGGAGTGACAAAATTTCTCCCGTGTTAAATTCCACTACTGAAACATTTTTCTAGAGTCTTGCCTTGGTGAATCTTATTATCCTGATGTGTGTTTAGGGCACCTCAGAAGGCAACTGTTGACCCTTTTCTGCAATGTTTGACTGTAGCTTTGCAGAGACTGCCTGTTCTGTCCCTTGGTGCAGGTCACCAAGTCTAAATGCCTTGACTGGAGGAATGGTTAGACTGTAGTCAGCTACTTGGACAAAAATTCCCATCTTCTTGAGCAATGCATGAGTGCTGATAACAGCTGGTAGTTTGCCTGATGATCAGTGCTTGCATGATTTTCTGGATGCCTTGAAGACAGCTTTTCCAAGTTTCAGATGCAAATTTTTTTTGAGGAATAAGCACACTTACTTCATCAGGTCTTATGAAAGCCAAACCCCAAAACCTCATTCAGAAATTCATAGCTTGTCTACCCTCTTTCTTCCTGTAAAGGGACTGAAGAAAGATTTCTTTTATGTTAATTAGCTACCTGCTGAAGCTTGTTATAACAAGACAGAAAGCAAACTTCCCTTTTGGTGAGCAATCCTGTGATTGCACATTTATTACCAAACTATAGTTTGTAAATATGAAAAAAAATCCCAGACTGCTTAAAACGTAATTATTAATGTAACAAAGCAAAGCAAGAACAGCATCCAAAGAATTCATGTTTGAAGTCACAGATAATCCTGTAATTGCTACTTCTTGGTAAAATTCTGAGTATGTGAGAGGGAGCCTTTATTTTAAAATGGCACATACACATCAAAGACACTTTCCTTGTCTTTCATACAGCTTTCTTTCAAGCAAAGAAACACCCACACAGAAAAGGAAAAAAAGTTCTGTTGTGCTCAAAAGTCCGTTCTGTTCTGCTCAAAGTAAGTGCTGGTTTTGGCAGCCTACAGATGGAAATGTGTTTAACACTGCGAAGGTGAATTGCTGCTACAGCAAGGACTGCAAGTGGATGTCAGCACAAGGGAATTATTGTCTTGTTTTTTGTGACTGGTTCTTTGCTGAAGGGTTTTGGACAAACCATTGCCAAAGCTTAGAGCAATGTTTGTTTCCTTAAGTTGCTGATCTTCATAAAAGCATCATGCAAGGAAAATTTGCCTTAGTGAGGATGAGAACATATTGCAGATTTCAGTATTAAAACTGGAATCCTGACTCCCACATGCACGGAGCCTGCTAGCAGAGCTGTCTGGTCAGCTTTCCTGAGAGTAGTGACCTCACTATTTTGAGGTAGAAGATGTCAAGAATCTGCTGTGAGGATTTTCTCTCACTGTGATTAGCCAAGACTTGAACATCACCTGTACCAAAAGTAATGTCTTAGAAATTAAGCACCCACATTTTAACAGAAATCTACCAACACACACAAAAAATAATAGAGGATAGCCTATATATATGATTTTTTATCCTCCTATAGTCCTATATTCCTGTATACTGCAGGGTATGCAACTGCATTTTCATCTCTACAAAATTTTACACAACATTTATAAGTGTTCTGTTTACCTGAATTTCCCTAGGGCGTTTCTTTAAGTGATAGGCAGGACCTGGTGGAAATTTGGTGTATCCTGAATCATAATTGTGCTTACTTTTAACTTATGTTGACTAATATGTGGTGGGCTAACCCGGGTGCCCACCAGAGCTGCTCTATCACTGCCCTCCTCTGCTGGTCAGGGGAGAGAAAATATAGCAAAAGACTCCTGGGTCGAGATAAAGGCAGGGAGAGAGCACTCACCAAGTACTGTCACAGGCAAAACAGACTAGATCTAGGGAAAATTAGTTTTATTTATTGCCAATCAAGGGGAAAATTAGTTTAATTTATTGTCAAACCAGTCAGAGTAGGAAAATGAGAATTAAGCACTAAATCTTGAAAACACCTTCCCTTACCCTTCCCTGCTTTCCAGGTTCAGCTTCTCTCAAAAATTCTCTACCTTCTCCCCACAGTGGTCACAGGGGGAAGGGGAACTGGGACTGTGATCAGTTCATCACATGTTGTCCCCACCAGTCCTTCCTCCTCAGAGGGAGGGCACCTCACATTCCTCCCCTGCTCTGGTGTGGGGTCCTTCCCATTGGAGACAGTCCTCCATGGATTTCTGCAAGGTGAGTCCTTCCCACAGGCTGCAGTTCTTTATGAACTGCCCCACCATGGTCCCTTCCATGGGGCGCAGTCCTGCAGGAGCAGCCTGCTCCAGCGTGGGTCTCCCGCAAGGTCACGAGTCCTGCCAGCAAACCTGCTCCAGGGTGGGCTCCTCTCTCCATGGGGCTACAGGTCCTGCCAGGAGCCTGCTCCAGCATGTGCTTCCCATGGGGTCACAGCCTCCTTTGGGCATCTACCTGGTCCTGTGTGGGCTGCAGATGGATCTCTGCTCCACTGTGAACCCCATGGGGCAGTAGCAGAGGAATCTCCGCTCTGGCACCTGGAGCACCTCCTTCCCCCTCCTTCTTCACCAGCCTTGCTGTCTGCAGGGTTGTTTCTCTCACATATTCTCGTGCCTCTCTCTAGCTGCAGTTGTTCTTGTGTGGCAACTTTTTCTCCTTCTTGAACACATTATCCCAGAATTACAACCAACTTTGTCTGTCTTGGATCCGGCTGGCAGGGGCTCCATCGGACATGGGGGAAGCTTCTGGTAGCTTCTCTCAGAAGTCACCCCTGGAGCTCTGCTCTCACCCAAACCTGGCCACACAAATCCAAAGCAATTTGTCGTTGCTGTCTCTGCTAAAGAGCCTTTTCTGAATCCCTGAGAAAGGTCCATAAGTACTGTAGTAGTGACCTCCCTTCTTGCAGTTCATGTTGAAAATAAATCTTTTGTATACTGATATTTGTTTCTTCTGCTGCCCACCTTCTTTTGTCTTGAAACTGTAAGATTGTTTTGGCATGGATTGCTTCTTGTTTAATGTGTGTCATCACAACCAGGTTGATCCTATTACTGCTGTTCAGGTGGCAGTAAATGACATTTTAATCCCTAAGATAGTGCCCATTTAACTTTAAAAGGCATCTGGGTTGTTTTGCTTGTGCTGAGTATGGATACGAGCATTTCATGGCCTTGAAGGAGTTATTCTCTTGTTTTCCAACATGTGCTAAAAACCACGGAGCTAGTATGGAGCACTGAGATATAGGTGAAGGGTTTGGTCAGTTGTCTCCCTGACTGCCTAAAACATATTTCCGGACTACTCTTTTCATAAATCATTTCCAGAAAAGAGGGAACGATATGCTCCCTATGGGCAGGTTTGGAGATGTCCCTTCTGGTTCTACTGCAGCACCACCAAGTGATTGGAAGCAGGAGCTGCTCAGAGGTGATGGAGACAATGGAGCTGAACCTCTCCTAGTAAATCACAGGCCAGTGTAAGCTGCAAAACCTTCAAGGACAGTAAGTAACTAAATAAACCCAGCTGATTGTGTATATCTGATCTGGGTATAAGGACACTGTGTTAGAGGGCTTAAAAGCAAGCACTATAACTGGCATAACTCATCCTGTTAAAATCAAGAGGAGTTTTATCATGGGTTTATAATGACAGTGGAGCTTAGCCAGAGCTGGGGGCTGTAGAACAGGGTCCTACTAAGCAGTGTGTCAGAAGACCAGTATTTCTTAGTGATGATTTTCTTGTGGTTATAAACCTTGTTGCCAACAAGTGAAACCCTTCCCAAACTGGAGCTCTTTGCATGATGTTTCTGCCTCTCTTTCTTCCCAAGCTGTTCACGCTGCCATGTGTGCCATCAGAGTGCACCGCTGGGTAGATAGCAAAAACCTCCTTTAAGGAAATGTGTATGCTTGCGAAAAATTGAGTGTGACCCCATGCTTCAAACACACAGTCCTGTTGTCATAGATATAAGCATGAGGAAAATACAGGCATTTAGAAAGGGAACAGAGAGAAATATTTATTTTGCTGAAGAAAGTGACCTTGGAAATGTGCATATCAATTAACCAGCATCTGCCAAGAAGTTTTTCTACAAATAGAAAACTAAAGAGCTTGCATAAAAGTACTTTTGTCTTTCTGAAAGAAATGGCTGGATGCCCACATGAATACTATATCTTCACCAAAAATGTGTATTTTTAAAAATCTTTTATCAGATATAGCAGGATGAAATTAGTCTTGAGAAAAAATGCTATTGAGAGCCAGAGGAAATTGGAAATGCTAGTTTAGTTCTTTTCACATGAGTCTGCTGAGAAAGAACAGAACTCTTGTGCCTCTTAAATGTTTTCATAACTGTTCCAATATCCAGCTCTGAGTGAGAGAGGGCTGTGGACATTCAGTGCATGTCAAGTGCAAGAGAGAGACAAAGGGTCTGAAGGATGAGAGCTCATTCTGCATAAACTAACCCAGAGCTTTGGGCAACAGTAGCACTGCCCCTTGACAGATTGAGCTTATATGTACTGAATAATTAGGTGTACCTATCTGCAGTGGTTTGGTTTTGCATGTCTTTTTGTTGCACCTCAGTTGATTTCAGATAGAAATAAATTTCAGGAATTTGGTACTCAAGAATTAAAATATGGGGGGAATGGGACAGATAGTCCTGAGACTGGTAGGTGACCCTGGGAAATGGAAGAGGGAGACATTAAAGTGAATTGTGGTGTTTCAGTTGGGTTATGTGATTTTTGGTCTTTCCATTTTAAGCAAAGGAAATGATTACTAAAGGCCAAACTCTATTGTAAATTACCCAACCAAAAGGACTTAGCTTTATGTACATAGCTTACTTTTTAACTTATTTTTTTTTCCCTTTGAAGAAATAAATTTTTCTTAACCTGTTTCTCAGGAAAAGAGGAGGAGATCGGCAGCTTTTATTAAACCTGTACTGGGGATAACATTGTCTCAACTCTGAGGGACACTGAGTACTTATCCTTGAACCTGTGATTGCTGGGCACAGGTTGGTGGCTTGTGACCACAGCTCACAACTTGATAGATTAAACTCTGTCAATCACCACAGTAACTAGACCAACAAATTTCACCTTATTTTCACGTGCAGAGCTTTGCCTTGATTTCTTTTTATGTGAAGGACCCACAAAGGCTGGAAGACATGTTGGACTTTGTTGATTTTCTTAGTATTTCATTTTTAGCCTCAATACCCTGAAAAAAAACAGTTCTATGTCAATTGCTTCAGTCCATTCACATTTTTAAAACTGAAACCTCCTTTACCAAGCAGAATTACTCATAAGCTGCCTTGTGCTTGTAGTTGATAACTGACATTCTCCTAATACTTGCCTGATCAGATTAAAGATTTGGCAAAAAATGTGTGCCGCATCTAAATGTTTTTTTGAGCACTTCCAGGGATGGTGATTCCACCACTTCCCTTGGCAGTCTGTCCCAATGCCTGACAACCCTTTCAGTGAAGAAATTTTTCCTAATATCCAATCTAAACTTCAGGCCATTTCCTCTCGTTCTATCACTCGTAACTTGAGAGAAGAGACTGACCCCCACCTGGCTACAACCTCTTTTCAGGCGGTTGTAGAGGGCAATAAGGTTCCCCCTGATCCTCCTTTTCTCCAGGCTAAACATTCCCAGCTCCTTCAGCCACTCCTCATTGGTCCCCAGACCCTNTGGTCCCCAGACCCTTCACCAGCTTTTATCCTTCTCTGGAGCTGCTCCAGCACCTCAATGCCCTTCTCGTACAGAGGGGCCCAAGACTGAACAGAGGATTTGAAATGCAGCCTCACCAGTGCCAAGTCCAGAGAGAAAATCCCTGCCCTGGCCCTGCTGGCCACACTATTTCTGATGGTGGATGGCAGTTTGATTCTCTCCAAGCACACAATATTGGAGCCATAGGTAATTCCCTGACTCCTGGAATGCAGGTTGCATTTGCAAACTCTGGTCTCTTCCTGTAGCCTGAGGGAGCCTTTGTTGGTGCAAGGAGTACTTTGTTGGAGCTGGCAGCAATATGGTGGCATTATAAACCAATGATTGCAAAGAAAACTTTTATTTGCCTCATTTCCCAAGAGGGAAAATCACAATTAAAGGCTAAAAATGTGTCAGTACTTTATGACACCAACATCTGCATCATTTTACAAAGAACTTACTGCAAATGGAAAAATGTGTCTTTGCTGTAAAAGAAAAGGAATGGAATGAGATGAAGATTTCTTTGAAGATAACTGAGCCATGAAAGTTAGAGCATTTCTATGGGAATGGCTTACACACAGGTGCTGTTGTGCTGCAGAGATTGGTGCTACCTGGGTTCATCTGCCAAGTCCAGCAGCTTCCTGGCTTGCAAGTTGCACTGGTTTAATTGTCCAGTTTGTTTTCTACTTGCCTAATTTTTCAAGTGGAGCTTTGGGTTTGCGAGCAAACAAAAAAAACCCTTTTATTTTTTGCTCCTTTTCTTCATTTTTCTGGCATTTTTCTGTCAAGGTGTCCTAGCTGGGTGACAAGAAAGGCGGTAGGAATACTCTGCATTTAATTGCATGCCAGTCAGGCATGAGAGAGCACGTAGGAAGAGCTTTACCTGACTTTTTTATGTAGTACACAGTTAAATATGGATGTCACCTTCTCAAAAACAAAGGAAGCCAAGGCAAAATATTTCTGGCCATGAGTCCTAGTCATTAGCACAAAACATGAGAGTTTGGCTGTGAAAACTAAGATGGACTTGTGGAGACTTTTGATGGATGTCAGTGGCCTTGATGAGGAGTGGGAAAAGCTCTTTGAGACCTTGACACTCTTTCCTAACTCGCAGGTGTTTTTATGATTATTGAATTTATTTAATTCAAATTAGGTGTGGAATGGTTTATGGAGTAAATATGACTTGAAAATTCATTGGAAAGCTGGTAGCATGAGCTACTTTTCTAACCACATTTTGTAATTTTTCAGCGAATTTTGTTCATGCAACTAATTTATTAATAAAACTAGAAAAATGCTTGATTCTGCAAACAGAATTCAGTTTGTGCCTGCACAACTGCTGCTTTTATTTCAAAGTCCGTGTTCTTACAAGCTTCTCTTCCTCCCTTCTCATTTTAGAATTGTATGGAAGTGTTTGCATGTGTAGTACGGTAGAATGTGTTTGCCAGAAAGCTTGATAGCTGAATTCCTGGCCATTTTGTCTATTCATCTTCCAAGACAGGATGATTTCTCACCAGAGAATACTGCTGTGTCTTCTTGTGTTTTAGAAAATGACCCATATGATAGCATAAATACCTCCAGTCCAGCTCAACCAACTGGTGCAAGTGGTATTAAAAATTTGATTATGCCAGCATAGACTACGTGGTGAGCAGTGCATGTTTACTACTTTCCTGGGATATTTTTCTACAGGTTTTGCTGTACCACAATACGTCCACAGACATTTAGGCATGTTTCCATCATGGTTCTGCGGTCAAAACGGTAACCACAACTAAGTTCAGTGCTTGAATCTGTCTCTATCTCGTCTTCCTGTTTCCATTTCTATGTGTTTTAATATGTGAGGTTAAAATAAAAATCGTGCTAGAATAGATGGCAAATAATTGGCTTCAGCTTCTTTCCTCTTTCCTTTCCCCACTCAACCCACCTGGGCCTATGTTTATTGAACTCCATACATTGTCAAGACAGTATTTGTAAATGGAATTTAACTGTAGGTGAGCAGTACAAATGTAATAATATTACACAACTCTTGTTTAATTTTGAAAGCTCCATCCTCTGCAACAGCGCATATAATGGACGGTTCAAGCTGAATTATCCATTATTGCTCCCAAAGTTTACAATTAAACTATCGATCAAAGCTGGCAGAAAATTCTCAAGCAGTCTGGATGTGTACCAGGCTTGTTTTTGATGCAGGCTGAGGGAGAGAAAGCCAGAAGCAGCCTTCAGCTAATCCTCTTAGTGCTAACTGTCCTGGATGCAGCAGTGATTATGTATCGTGCTTATACTGTTTTAATAGTGCAGGTCCTATGCAATTTGCGACCTCTATTTCTGCCTGGAAAGATTGGAGCTTAACAGGTCTGGATCCACAGGGAACCAGCTTCGGCTTTTAGGCTTCTTCAGACACTGCAGAATGCATCTTTTCTGGGGAATTCCACAATAAAATGACTGTTATTTATCATTACAAACCTCTTTATCATTTAGTCAATAAAAGGCCTCTCTCTCTCACTTTTTTTTTCCATGGTGTGCTCAGAGTCAGAAATCTGTATTAGTCTCCCCTGGCCTGAAGGCAAGAGATGTCAAATGCTAAATCATGATCTGCCCTGGCTTTCTGGCTAAATTGTGTATGAAGGCCTGAGGCAAAAAGGTGCACATGCTCATTATTTGAAACAGAATGATTTTTTCCCCTTTCTTTCCTCTTTTTAAAAAATACATATTGAGACATATATGGTAACACACATACAGTAAGCTTCTGAAAAGTATCAAACCTGAAACAAACCAACCAGAGCTAAATATGTCAAATATATATGCTTGCAGATTGGGAAATAGGAAAGGGATTGTCAAGAAAAATCAGATGATCTTCCCCTTTTGAACTTTTTGTTAGCGGTGGGGAAAAAAGTGTTAGGAGTTGACAGCAAGGTGACTGATGTGGTAAATAATGCATCTCGTGAATTCACCCCTCTTTTTTTGGAGGGGGAAGGAGAAGTTTGAAATGAATCTTGGTTTGAAATTGGTCAGGAAACCCTTATAGAAACATATTTTAAAGCCTGTGATTGTTTTGCAAACTGTTTTGTGTGTGTTTTGATCTACTTATTTGTTTGCAGTTTGTGACAGATCACCTTCCTTACAGGGCATTGTTACTACCCCAGGTTGACAAAGAGACTTTTGTGAAGAGGTTTTAGGACAGTCATCCCTTGGGCAAATTTTTGTGTGAACATATTTGCATACATTTGCCAAAGTCCTTCAATTGTCTAAGTATTCTCTGAGGGATGTATCATGCATACCAAAATATAGGTGGAAAAACTTATTCAAAGGGCCGTGCTTGTCTTTGAAGCAAATTTGCATTTGTTATTTATTTATTTTGACACTAGGGAAATGTTCAACATTGTTGTTTTCCAGTATTTGTTCATCAGAAGGTGACAAGGAGCTTCTACAAAAGCATATTAAACTTCACTATTTCCACACAGTGGACTGGAGTTTCAAAAGCTGCAATGAAACCTGGGGAGCTCCTCTGGAGAATCTAAGCAATGTATGTATTATTTTTAGTGCTCAATGTTTTCTGTGTTCAACAGCAAAACATTCTACATATTTATGCTGACCACCTTCTCTCAGTGTGAGCATGAAAGCGACCACAACTTGGAGAAGAAAAAAGGCTCCTGTATAACAGGGACATTATGTTCAGCCAGCAAAATTTTTGACATTTCAATTTCGATTTATATTCCTAACAATGATTTATTCAAGTGCATCGTTGTTAGTTACAGATCCTGGGAATGAGCTGAGTCTGCTTGAATTCAGGTATTCTATTTCGGAAGGTTTCAGTGAAATTATGTGATTGCATCAAAGTTTTCAGGGGAGACCCCTCAATGGCATGACATGCCACTCGCTGACACCTCCACCTAAAAATCAAACTCTGTGAGCTCGACATCTTTTGAGCCGTTCAATTTCCAGTTCTCAGTGGAGGCCTTTCGTTTTAGGTATATCTTAAATACAAATTGCTTTGGTTTAAAATGTCACTGATTTATTAGAGCTCTTCTAATATGTAATTTTTTAGTTATGACTGAAATGGTCTGCATTGTCAGTGTGATTTTTCCAAATTTAAAATAATGCATTTTGAGAGCCCTTATATCCTGGTCTTTGTAGTCAGATAAAAAATGAGGCTGCTCTGTACACATCACTGGTTCTGTATTTCTTCCAGAGAAAATGATGTCCTCTTGAAATTACTTGAGCTCTTCCCCAGCTGTCACATATATGAGAGTGAAATTAAGAAGAGGAATATGGTTTTCAAAACCTAGCACGGTCCTTGCTAGTTTGTAAAGTTCAGTTTAAACCATCTTTATGAATTTAACATGCAGAACGCCTGACTTTGATCAGAACATAAGCGAGCGAAATAAGTTGATATTTTCATGTTTGTCATATTAAAAACAAACCCAAAATCAACAGACCAATATAAAACAGAAATTCCACACATGAGCTTTTCATCAATTTCACTTTTTCTTTCAGGTTATGGTGGAGCTTACTAGAAAAGTCCTTATTAAGCACAACAGTTCAGAAACGTTAAGGGGACCCATACAAGTTTTAACAGAATCTGCTCACTTTTACTGTTTAAGCATGAGACAGTTGTATGTTCTTTCTTTCTGGATAGAATCTTCCAGGTTTTGCAGTTTGGCTTCTCTGCTGCCTTTGTGTTTCCAAGATACCACATGCTCTTTTTCTATATACATTCCAAGTTCTTCAGAACAGTTCCTCTGAAACATCAAGAAAATGCAGAATTTAAGAGGGGTATTTGTCTCTTAAATTTTTTTGCAGAATTCTCATGGCTGTTCACTTTGCTTGATTTTTTTCCTTTTATTTTTTTTCTCTTTTTTCTGTTATTTTTCTTTAAAGCTGAATCCAGTGGGACTGTATATTAGTGCAATATGTCCTAATTCTTTTTTCACTGTGGTTGCCATTCAAAATAACTCCACTGAAAGCATTGCAGTTTCACTAAAATAAGGTGGAGAATTAGACCCATGAGTTCTTTATTCGTTACACAGGAGCAGAAAATACTTGGGACTGACAGATTTCTAATTGTTGTTTCCCTTCAACTTAATCACAGAGCCCAACTTTCTGTAAAAGCGTTTTAAAATTTACAGAGGAAACAAATAGTGTACTTCCAAGGTGAGATCTTAAACTGGCCCCCTTGGTCATACTGTGTGATTTTATGCCTGGTTAGAAATCATAAAAGTAAGATTTGTAATGTAAAAGCTAAACACCACATAAGTGTATCTGTAAGAAGTGAGAATCAGAGTTATACAGTCTGAACTCCCTACCTGATTCTGAAATCATGTATTTCATTAGAAAATACAATTATAACTGTTTTCTCCTTTTTTTTCCTTCAGCTTGGCAGTGCACAGGAAGTTAATCCCACTGTCTGTGTCCTCCAAACTGAAGCTGCCTTCAAGAAAAGGAGTACTTCAATGAATGAGACTGTTTACATACTTTTAATGATGTGTTTGTTTTAATTTAGTTGTAAGTTTATGCTTCTGTAGGATCCATCTGAGTCTTATCCCCCAGCTATATGTGTAATTCAGGCTTCCTGTTTTAAGGTCATTCCTAATACAGAAAATTGTGGTTATATTGGATATAAATGCAAGGAGGGATTTTAAAATGTTCATGAGCTTAGTATAGGTTTCCTTATTTCAGAAGTCAGCTTCTGTCTACTTCCCATGTGGGATCTCTGGATAAAATTTTTGTTAATATCCTTGTACAACTCAGAACAGTAGCCTGAGTCAAATATTCCTTATCTTTTCTCATGGATTTTCTTTGTTCATCTCAAAAATATATTTATTTTAGCTTCTTAATTCATAGTTCCTAGACCATGTGCACGTTAAAGTCCCATATATGAAGCTAATAAAGAAACTTCACCCTATCTTTTAGCTCAGCAAAACTCCATCAGTTGCAAATAGAAGCAGCACTTCTGTGGGAACATTTTGAGGTTTTATTGTTTAACTATAGTCTCTGCAGGATTTGAAACCACCCTGACAGGTCCACAACTGGGCTACTCAGGTCTTGAATCAGTCAGGTGCTCAGTGTCCGTCACTGCTGTCCTGTCAGACATGGCTGTGTTTACATGGCTGATCACACTCCAGACCCTCTGCATTCTTGACTTGTGGGGCCACGCTGGGACCTAGATGTAAGCTGAGCTTTAGAGCAGTGTGAGCCTGGGAAATGGGACAGGCCTGGGTGTTCGCTGTGCTGTATAATGTGCACAGATGACAGCCTGAGGGCTGTGTACATCACCTGGCAAAATGTCAGTGGTCAATCTGGGGTTACGTACCACACTATAACTGTAATTTAAAGCCACTTGCTCTGGTGGAGTTCTGCTTGCTTGCCTCCACTTGTGCCATCTACTCTAAAACAGGAATCAAGATGACAAAGGCTTAGCTTGTAAGGACAGCAGAAGTCTTGGAGGGTGGGCATCTGGATTGGTTTTCCTTGTGAGAGGCTGTGGAAAATTGTTGGTCTCAGCCTGAGAAGAGGAGGGGTCTTACAGGTGGGAAGAAGGGAGAAGGAAAAGCTGGTTTGGGTACCAGGACAGGAGGTAGCGGGGAGGCAGTTTTTAAAAGCGGATCTACCAGCACTGTTGAAACCATCTGTGGCACATTTTTTGGTGTTACTTTTTGGTTTGGTTGGTGGTGGGGTTTTTTGTTTTGTTTTGTTTTGGGTTTTTTTGTTTTGTTTTCTTTTGTTTTGTTTTTGGTTTTGGTGTTTTTTTTTGTTTGTTTGTTTTTTGTAGTGGTGTAGTGGAGGAGCAGTTTTTCCTTTTAACTCTTCACCTTCTGTCTTTTACTTTCATAATCCTAAATTATGTGTTGTCTGAGACTGGTGCTTTCTCTTTCCTTTATTTCTAGAGCACACAGCAAGTGTGGCTGTTCTCCCTGTTGTAGCCTGCCAAGTACTGCTGGATTACAAAGAGCAAGCAGCAGAAAGAAGAATGGACAGTTATTGACACTGTTTATAGGGCCACTGGCAGACTTGCTTCCTGCCACTTGGGTACTGGAATTGGATTTTAAAATCAAACATTATTTTCTGTAAGGAAGCATTTATTTTCAGAGTCCTTGGCACACTGTGGCCTCAATACTGCAGTCATAATTCTGGCAAAACTCCCAACAGACATCTAAGTTACTTTTTCCTTGATTCAGGTCTGCGGGATTGTGCTTTTCAGTACAAACATGTCATACATATGTGGCCTAATTCCCAGAAGGTCTGAGCAGACTCATAGTATGTTGCCAACAATGGGAGTGGAGAGAAGGAGACAGCTTGAAATGTAGTTAATGAAATTATTCATGTTGCTTTCATAATTACATTTATAACTGCATCATCATAATGTGATGTGTTGATTAGTATCCGGAGCAGTTCATATAATTAAACTGAGCGTAGGGAATTAGCGGAGTTACAGAAACACCATGGCGCTGTTTCTGGCACAGTTCTGTTCACAGCTGTTTGATGGATCCAGAGATGACCACAGTGTGAGAACGGATGAAGAGGCAGTGGCTCCCTTCCTTTGCATGCTGGTGTCATCCTGTGTCTGCAAAGGGAACTTGCTGCTGCAGCGCTGGTGTGGCGGGTGTTTGGGACTGGCACTTGGTGCTGAGCATTACCTGGGTATCTGATCTTGGCAGCCAGAAAGCGTGCATACATCTGCTCCTTTTTGCTGTAGATGTCTGCAAAGTTTGCCATGAGCTGCTGCCAAAGATTTGTATTCAGCAGCGCACTGCATCTGGAATGCACTCTAACACTTGGTCTATCAAAGTATTAAATGTGATCAAAAATCCCACATCACTCAAAAGGGGAAACTTGTGCATTGTCTCTGGTCTAGACTTCAGCTGTCTGACCATAAGCAAGTGCATTACATTCTCTTTTGCCATGTGCCAAATTACAGTTGTGTTGGGAAGTGTTAGCTGGGCTATATAGCGTGTGTAAAGGACTTTGAATGTGGAGTGTCAACAGATGCAGTCATTATACAGTATTGACAAATATTGGGTTTGAACAATATTCATGTTCAGTGAAGTTCCGTGGCAAAGACAGCAGTCACCTAAGTCTGTGCTAGTCCAGCCAAAACCCAGTTTCTGCTAGGAAAAGCAAGTGGTCATACCTCTTTAGGCTTTAGATTAGAAGATGAGGTCTGGTTTGGAGATTTTCTTGTTTATATATTCTGAGACCATTTACTTGGTAACCTAGCCACTAACGGATAGTAACAGATGATTCAGAGGCATAAGAACTCTGATCCAGTGGCATGTTGTTAAGCAAACAACAAGAAGAAAAAGACACAATCCAAAGGCTTAGTTTTATTTTATAATGCTTTCCATCTTGCCATATTGTTTACAATCTCCTTTCAGATGTTTCATAAGGTGTATGCCACATACAAAATATTCTTATGGGGTCGGAAAGAGTTCAAGGAAATGTGGCAAACTAATCAAGTGTCTAATCTGCATTTTATGTGGGAGCTTAAAAATAGTTCACAAATATAATAACTGTCTTGTAATAATCTTCACAGGTTTTGATAAAAATATATGTTTGAAGGCACTTTGTATATGCATGCTACTTGTTTCCTGGCCGTATTCTGAACTGCATTGAGACAGCAATGTCAAAATGTTGACACCTCCCTGATTTAGGTTCTACTTTTTACACTTATGGGTATTTGAACTCAGGGCTGTTTCAATTTTCTGATGTTCATGGTAAATTTGCATTCCTTTTCTGGAATATTCCTTCACATTCTCATTCAGGAAATATCTGCTATGTAATATTTATAACACAAGCAGAGACACTTGTGGTAGTCTGCCAGCTTTATTACACTGACTTGACCCTCTCATTGCTAGATGTCAGTGTAAAAGTATACTTACTATTACACTTTATTGCACCAACAAAGACAAAGGTAATAAATTAATATTTTTGACTGAGTAGTCTCTACATTTATACGAAGATCTACTCTACAGTCTGTATACTTCGCCTCAAAAATGCATCTGTATTAATCTATGGAAATGGCACAGAATAAAATTTATTCTACAATTTTGAGAAATTATGGTTTAATTAAATTGATCTACTGAGTGCTTGAAGGTAGCTTGTATGAAATGTATATATAGAGTACGCTGTAAGATTCAGTTGTTATCATTAAAAGAATATTATTGCATGAGATAAATATGATCCACTTATTTCCTCGATTTCTTCTATTATTATTCTTTCAAAAATGAAATCTGTTATTTTGAGGGAATCTTTCCTACTGTTTAGCAGATTAATGATCATTCATGACATTATCGGTTCTGCATGAAGTATATAACTTTTTGTATGGATTCCAATACTAATATTGTACATCACTGGTTGCTGACAGTACAACTCATCCACCTAATTTTTTGCAACCTGATTCCAGATATCTTACCTGACAGCATCCTAATTTCTAAGTGCTCATTTTTCATCTAAATTACGTTTCCCCCATACAGATCTTTGGAAAAGGCTACTGACAACACAATCCCTGCCACTTAAAGGATATAATCTCCTCATATTTTAACATTTTTTTTTTCCTGGACTACTTGTGACGTAGGCAGTTTTTCAAATTTAGTTGAGATGCTTTCAAAGAGGATGATATACACCATCTCAAAAATGCTTTTTTGTCTGGATGTTCTTTTGGGTAGGTTAGGGTGCTTTTTTTTCTTTTTGTTTTGTGCGTGGTAGTGAAACTCGATCAGAAGTTTCTTGAAAAGTTCTAAAATAAAGTTATGATGAAAGTTTCTAGGTGAGTTTTCTATTGTCTTCTAAAAAAAGAAATTGTGTTTAGTACTACAAAAAGCACATAGTGCTCTGGTAGGCAACAAACTGTTGTGAGGAAATTAAATATTGTTTTTATGAGAGACCTCCAGAGTGAAAACAAGTCTTGCTCAGAATGCTCCCACTGTCTGAAGAGCTTACTTCCAAGGGGTAAAATTCTGGATCTGAAGTCACTCTGCTCACTGAGGCAAATGGAAAGTTTAGTTCAAAGCCTCCCTGGACAATCTGCAGTCTCTCACCAGTCCTGTTTTTGCTGAGGTTGAAGACAGCAAGTCCCATGTAGGGCCATGGTCCAACAGGCTGGGCTGTGCCTGTCTCCTCAGTCATACTGGAAAATAAAACTGTTGCAAAGTGTTCAGATGGAAATTCCAAGTAATTAGTTATTAGAAGTCGTTAAAAAAAAATCAGGAGGCCGAATCACGTTGGTTTTTGAATGATTTTTTTTTAAACTTGGAAACATTAAAAAAATTTAAATATGGGATTTTTATGGTGTGTCATGATAACTATGAGTATGCATCTTCTTCTCCGTGGTTTTATCTTGGGATATCCAGATTTCCTCCAGTTGTACCATTTTTTGCTTCTAACATCCACTCATCATGCCCTTCATTAACACGCTGGATCTCTGCCTGTTTCCTGTTTTTAAAATCTCTTTTTTTCCTGTGTCAATTTGTGTATTTTTTCCTAGACCTTCTGGATTTATTTTTGTCCTCTTGTCCTAAACCAGTCCCTTTTTTGCTATGCAGCTGCTTTAAATCTTAATTCTGCTTTGTTACAGTATTTCAGCTTCAGTTCAGATTTTTATTTTTTTTTTATTTTTTTTTTTATTTTTTTTTTTACTCTGTCATTGCTCTGCATCTATAAAAGTTGGCAGGTATTCCATTGTTCATTGCTAGTAAATTCTTAGATATCTTTCTCTTCTTTAATTTAAGTCATAAGATCAGTCAGCTTCTACTGTTTATGTCTTGTTTTCCTGTGTGGCTGTTGCTCATCATTTGTTCTAACTGAGGGTTTTTTTATGTCTTGCCTGCAAATCTGTTTGGTCTGCAGGGATTATTTCATTTTCCTAATTCTAGGCTCCTTGAGATAGACATTGTACTTTATAGTAGCAAATAAGAAAGAAAAAGGGGGGATAAAAGGGTATTTATATTATTTTCCTATTATCAAAGCTAAATGGAGCCCAATCTTAAGGCTTTTGCTGTTCAGCCTGCAGTTTCTTGCACACTCTTAGCATGTACACAATTTCTACATTTTCTTCATGCGTAGGAAGGTCTTAAACGTGCATTTTCTGTAATTTTCCCAGTGTCCCATGTAGCTGAGAGTTGTATTGCTAAGCTTTCTTCATGACTACTAGTGCAGAATTTAAATTTGGATCCTGTAGCTGTAGCAGTATTTTGTGGCTTTGCCATTAGCTTCTCCTTTTTATAGACGTGAATCCTAAATGCTACCTGTCTCCCTAACTGTGGGATGCAAAAGGGTATGATTTGCCATTATAGTTCCAGTCTTAAATCCATTCAGCTTCTGAGTCTTTGTGAACAACTTCATGGAGGAAAAGATTGGGATTATGAGTCATAAAAATGCCATTTTATTTTCTGTATATATATTGTGGTCAAGGAAGAACCAAAGTAATGTTTATAAAAGAACACCCTGGGAAAAGTTATATTGATTTTATCTAGCCTACCCATGCTTTTTCATTTTTAATCTTAGTACTTTCTCTGCTAGACATGAATTTTTCCTCTTTTAGTGTTTTCAGTAGCTTAAATTTACTCACCTTTGGTCACATCGATGATGGTTGCCACAACTGCTCTCTTAGGTTCTTGGTGCTCCGTGAAGATACTCACTGTCATACTTATGAAGGGGAAGAATAGAAAAATCAATTTTACTTAGATGGCAATTGGAAAAAATACATTTTTGTCCTGCATTCTACTTTCAGGATGTTTTATTCAGCCTGCTTTTCTAGAGGTAGTGTTGTCTGAGTTCCAAGTTTTGTGATTCTCTTTAGAATTCACTTCATGCTTGCAATATTAGTAATTTCTTTCCATTAAGGTTTTTTTTTCCTTTTTATATTTTCTGAAAAAGAACTAAAAGCAATGTTGGGTATGTGCCATGGCAGTAAATGTTTTCTGAGGCATGGATGTATTTATTTAAAAGGTTACTTAGAAATTTCATTTAAACTTCTACATGACTAAGCTGTACACTCAATCATGATTGTGGATTTTCACGGCTTCAAGTTTTAAGATTGTTTAAGACTGAAGTATGAAATGGAGTTAATCAATTCCCAATATGCAAGAGCCACCTCTTGTTTTCCTCTCCTGGTGTGTTCACAGAATACATATATTCAGGAAAAGTAAAATATGGTAGCGCAAATGTGGATAAAGCTCATGGTTAGTCCATCAGTTTCTCCAGTGAGAAGCTATGTCACTGGCAGCAGTGAGGCTTCAAGTGGACTCTTGTAGTTGAGATAAGAGATTCTTCTTTTCCTTTCCCCCCCTTTACCTATGTGAAATGTGTGAGTGAAAGCAAGAAGAAGGGAGAAGAAAGACTTTTCTAAATGTCAGCTACCAGGAAAGAAAATGAAACATGAGTCATCTGTATGGTTTTAGGAAAAGGAATTCTGCTGTATATAATGTGTGTGTATGTATTTCTATAACTATATTAAAAAGTTGTTAGCAATAATCGATGAGCACATATAAGACTGTGATTTTTTTAACATTGGATCAGTCATGATTGAAATTCCTTTTGCTTTTTCTGTGAATATAAAAAGCCTGGAAAATGGAAACAATTATGTATTTAGAGTACACTGTATTCAAAGTTATTTTGATTTCTGACCACAATTTCTCAAAATTCTTTTTTTCACCTAGTTTTCAAGGGTGCATGAGTGTCTAAGGAAAGCATAAGCATCTTCTAAGTTTTTGATTTGAGTCTGAAACACATTTTTTTTCTGCTAACACGTGGATGGGTGTTTTTCAATTACCTTTCTTATGCGAAGGAATTTCTGCTCTAATGCACTGGGATCCTCCTTGTAGCGACTCTCCACTTTCAAGTTTTAGCTAGTGGGTCCTCCAAAAAAATGTGTACGTAGTGATGTGCATGAGAGAAAAGGCCAGGGCGTTGTGGTTTTAGTTGAATGTACTATATAAAACTACTTCACCCCAGCAGTCATACATGGTCTGATCCACCAGAATCTTCCATTTGGGAATATTTGGAAGGGTTGAAGCTCAGGTCTCGAATTAGTAGAAAGACATTTTTGAACAAAATATTTTTTGTAGTTTAAGTATAGGCTCTCAAGCTCATTTTGGTATTACAAGATTCCAGCCCAACAGCGTTGTGTGGCATTACCCTGGAACACAAAACACAGGCTGGAGCTGACTAGTGCGGCTCCTCAGTCTACAGTTGATGTTGTTTTGCTGTTTATTCAGAGCACCAGGTCTCTGGATAACGAGGATGATGGACAGATGATAGCTTGATTATCCCTCTGCTGTGCTTTTGCCGGGAACTGATGAATCCTTCACACTTTTTACTATCTCAGGCCAGTGGTACTGGGGAGGATGAGAAAAAGTCATAAAGATGACATGTTTGCTGTCCTGTTCCCTGATGGGGCTCCAATGTATTACCTGGATCTAATTATCTCATCTCCAGTTGACAGAGAGGCTTCCATGGCATGCTTTCCATCACTGAGAGCCTCCGCCAAGCTTCCAGTGGGCTGTCTAATAGCTTGATATATTTTTGGACCTCCTGCTCATTGGATGAACAAGCTGAAGTAAATCATGTGTTGACCTCAAAGCATTTATAAACTGTAGAACATTATATTCTCATCAGAGCCATAGGGGCAGTAAACTATAGTTTCTCTGCTGTGAAACATGGTTTTGGTTATGCACTGTGTTACTAGGGTTGTACTTAAACAATAATATATCATTTGTGGCACATGTCGCCTTCTTTATTGAAAGGCAAAACAAAGAGTTGAGGACAAAAATCATTACTACTTTAGCAATTTTTCACAAAATGCTTTTGTTTTGTACTTGACACACAGATGGGACATTGTACTGCAGTGTAAATGATGTATAGCAGCATGACAAATTTCATTTCCTTTATAAAACAAGAATAAGAATAGTGGATGAATTTGGGGAAACGGTGTTAACTTTTTTTTTGTTAGTGTTAAAAAGAAATTAAATAGGGGAATTAAAAAAAAAAAAATTTAAAAAAATCGATTCCGAGGGAAAATTCCTCTTGGAAACTATTTGAGTCCTTTAATTGCCTTGGCAGATATTGATTAAAGCGCTTAAATGAAAATATTGAAAACAATAAACTCACTTGTGTTAGAGCTTTTGAATCATTGTGATGCTGATAATCCATGACCAAGGAAGAAATTCACACAAGGTGTTCCATGTCACACCAAAGCTGGACTAAGCAAACAATAGAAGATTAATTCTGAGGAAAGCAAACTGTGTTCTTAGCACTACTTTCAATCACAAACTCTTTGGTGCTTCAGCCATGTTAAAGAAATATAAATGCTGCTTCTCAATCTTGCTTCAATTTAAGTCTGTGTCACTGTGGTGTATTACTGTGAGACACGTCACACTGTGAAAGGTGTCTGGTTCTGGGGAAGAGTTTTGGATGTGGTTTTGTTCTTGTGACATAGCTTTGCCTTTTCCTTTTATAGTGGATTTAAAGGAAACATGACCAAAGTCTTTGCTATGTTTCCAACCAGCAAATTTTACTCAACATTTCCTTGTTATTAATCTTCAATAAGAAAACAAGAATTGAATGGCTGTAACCTGAGAATGTGCCAACCCATGCATAAGCACCAGGATCCCATATTGTGAAGTGTTGTGCACACATGAAACGGAGCACAAATGAATGAGAAAATTTCCACTCCTTTCCCAAAACTTTGTGTGAAGGTATTTTATCTCAGTCCTATTTCAGCTGCAGCTGAACACCAGGCCCATGGATGAAAATACAACACAATTATTTTTCTTTTTGTTTCAGCAGGTGCTGAGTTTTGCCATTTTCACAATAGCCAAAGCTAAGGAACTTTTTACCTATTTGGCTTTGTGACTGCTGAAATCCTCAGTTTGGACTGCTGTATCTAGATTGTAAGCACTTAAAAGTTTTATGTTTTTCACATCTACCAGTCTGGGGATGGTGTGTTAAAAAGAAAATGTCTGTCTGCAAAGTATGAGTTTGAACATGAGCTGGCCTTTGAAGTCCTCTTTCCTCTCTGCTACCAAAATTTTGAAATATTACAAATTTCTTTGAAGCAGGTGAGGAAAAGATATCCATGGTAGATAAGAGAAAAAAAAGACTAAGAAATTTTTCTATGAGCAAAGAGCTTGTGAAATCTGTGGTTAGGTCCTGTGTGGACTCTCTGGTAGCTAACAGTGAGGTTGCTAATGATGCTATCTTTAGTCAAGGCACATTTTTGGTCTTTTTCTGACAGATTTGGTTTGGAATTAACTTGCAGTAGTCAAAGTCTTAGACAGTCAGACACACAGACACACACACAAAAGGAGAATTATATATGCATGATTTCCCCACTCTAAAAGAATGTATTGTGTTTGTACAGATAGAACCAGAGACTGCAGAGACTTGCTTTCTTTTCCCCAGTGTTACTGTGTTAGAAACTATGGGCACAAAGCTGGAATAAAATGATGATCCCTGCCTGCTTTCCCTGCAAATTCCCATCACAAATCCTGTATGATGCCACTTTTTTTGTCTACAAGCTTAGGTATGAAGTGTTATGATTTGCACTATTTTTATTGTTTTGCGATAAAGGGTGTTTCCTTCTTTTATCCCCTCCTGTCTGTCTCTACTTATGCCATAAGAGCTTCAGTCTTATCCTCAACTGGTCTAAGTTGACACAGCTTTGCCTACATTAACAGTGCTGCAGTTATTTACATAAACTGAGGATATGGCCATGTATATGGGGTCAGCATGAGTCTAGGAAATGACAGCCTACTTGCAAGGAAGTATCCAGGCCAGAGGACTCGTCTTGAGTAAATAATTGGCCCTGATAATACAGTTGTTTTCCTCCAAATGGTCTCCTTTTGAGCATGTTGAATAAAGTTGCTGAATTTGTTTTTGCCGAGGTTTATTGAGGTATTTTGCCAGCATGTGGTCTGCAGGTTCTCCCAGGGCAGCAAGGTATGTACCACCCCTACAGCCTGACCTTGTACTGTTTTTGGTGCCTCAAAGCCTAGAGGGAGGTGGGATATAGGAAAGAGGAATGCAGGGGTCATCACACATCTGGAACTTAGTCATGGTCTGGGCAGACTGTGTTCACAACCCAGGTCATGGCTGGATCTGATATTTTAATAGCCCTTTTCTAGGATATACATTTAGAAATCCTTCCTTACATATTAGGCAATAATAGCTTGAATGCAGAAGATTTGTTCACCTGGATTGTAGGAAACATGATTTTTCAGCATTTGTCTAGCTGAATACTGCCTAATCTTTTCTTCATCAAAAGCAGCTTCCTGGATGTCTTGTGCGTCTATCCATAGCACCTTCCCCTCTGGCAAGATGGAAGATGTCTGACAGAAAGAAATCACAGTCAGATAAACTCTTATCCCTCTGCTGTTGTAGGCAGAAGCTATGAAAAGGCATCCTGAAAATCTAGAGAGACTCCTGGGATATTTGGTCTTCTGTTTTCTACTGACTTTTTGTGGGTAGAGTCTTTTGGCTTCCTTATATGATCATCTAAACTAAATGGTATCAGTCTTTTCATGAACTGGGCTGCAGGATTTGTTGCCCAAACTGCTGTTATCTCTTGTTAATGTGCTGTGTGGTTTTGGATTTTTTTTGGTGATGTTCATCCATTTCTGAAAGAGAACTTCAGTAATGGAAATCTAAGACAAAGAAAAATTAGATTTCCTATAATTGTAGAGTTGACAGCAGTTGGAGTGGCTGAAATAACATACATTAGCTGCTAAAATGCCTATCAAGGATTTCAATTAGAAGGAGAATTCTGACAATAGTGTTGAGAAGGTGAGATCCCAAGGAGCCAAAGGATAGTGAAGAAGCTAGTAGTAATCGTGTTTTGGACCTGGAGAAAGAGAAGGCATCAGGCAAAGGAATACATTTCACATAAGCCCTATCTGCTTTCTGTAGGGAGATGGAAGATATTGAGACCAAGCCTTGTGATAACCATAAACTGCCAGCTGTGGCCAAAACCATATGAATTACAACTTGCCATGCCTCATTCTATGGTGATGCTTGGATAATAATTTAAAGAGAAAAAGTCTCAATTTGTTTTCCGTTTGACATACAGCTGCAAGTCTGGGACAGGCTTTACTGCATAGGGTGTGCTAATATCCACCCTTGCTCTGGAAATGATGACAGAGCAGTGAACATCAAGCTGGCCCAGCTTCAAAATGAGCAGTATGTCAAGAGTGAGGTACAACTTTTTTTTGGTGACAGGAAAATGCATCTGGAAATTTCATACTCTGGGCATCTGTGCCATGCCCTACTCTTCTTCCTCATGGATCAGTTTCCCCAGGTCAGCTGTCTGCTACATCTTGGTCTGGTGGGCAATGGTGAAAATCAGGTATGAGCTGCTATCATTGTGCAATGAAAAGATGGAAATAACTTGAAAGTCAGGTGAATTGAGATTTGGATTTTACAGGTCAAAGGTTTCTGAATGCCTTTTCATTCCATGTGCAGTATTGCAAATACTCTTGAATAGAGATGGAAATAATATGTAAAGTTGGGGCTGTGCTCCCTGGTTTTCCTATAAAAGCATCAGGTACACTTGCATATTCAGTAATTTAATCTCTGGATTACTTCATCTGTGTTTGCTCATTGCTTTATGAGTGCTGACGTTGTTACAGATATGGTACTAAGGAAAGAATCCTTTGTCACTGCCTGCTGTTCACAGTACAAATATGATGTAGAGGGAAAAGCATATCAGGTTTCACTACAGGAAGGTTGGGAGAATGCCACTCCTTTTCAGGTGGGAGAATCAGATCATGGTCATCTTAGATTCAGTAGCAGTTTTACTAAGTTATGCTGTTCCAGGATTGGTCCTGAAGTGAGCTGTTCCTCTAGCTCCTTTGAAGCCTATGACAATGAACAGCCTGCCCAACACTGTTCTACTATGGGACCTTATTTCAAAAATTAAAGCATAATGAAACATACCCTTATATTTTCAACCTGCATCTTAGGTAAAATTAATTTTTATTTTAAGCCAAAGTGAACAGACATATTTCACAATTTCACAACAATCATCATGTGATAACTTTTTTATTTACTGCTACTAAGTTTTATCTCATGAGCGAGTTTTTTTCCTGCTCTTTGACTTCCATTTGCAATGTCTCTTTAGGATACCAGCATTTGGGACAATTTATGTCTTCTACAGATATAAAAGGCATACCATTATCTACAGGCATACCATAGGTACAACTGTATCTACAAATGCCTGCTGAGGTGATGACTGGTGAGAATTAGGTTTCATTTAAGTTAAGAATATCCAGTCTCTGCCCTATGGAGCTGGAATTGATGAATCCAGAAGGGAAGGATGGTGATAAGATTTGGAGAAGAAGGGAGCAATAGCAGGAGAGTGTCAGCACGTGCCATGGAGAGAAGCAGTCACTCTAGTCCTGCCACATGGATGCATGGGAGTGAACAGCCATGTGTGCCTGCACCTTATATTTCACCCCTCAGGGTAGACAGCAGGAGGATTCTGGTCAATCTTAACTGCCTAGTCACAGTCCATCAAGTTAGCTGTAAAAACTTCTGTTTCGATTAAATATAAGCTCATTGTATTTTCACACAACAGTTAATAAAATAAAACTCATTAGGAATACAGCATTTAGACTGGAGCAAGTGATATTTTTTTAAATGTCACAGTGAAAACCACATTTCCTTTAATCAGCATCTGCTCTGTGTTAGGCTGCCTATAAAATGCTGTGCATTGTTGACAGTAGGAAAAGATGAAAACAAACAAACTGGAAAACTACAAAAGACATGGTATTAACATCAAAGTGCATTAATCCCTCCTTTTCCTTGGCATTTAAAAAATTATTTTATTCTAGACTCTAAACAATTTAGGTTTCTTTCCACCAATTTTGAATTTGGACAACAAGAGTGGACAAGTAATGGAAACAAACTAGGGGATTTAATGTGAATTGAAAAACAAAATAAGGAGACAAAAAAGAGGAGAAGATAATACACCAGTCTGAAGAAATTAAATTTCTTTTTTCTTGAAAGGAAATCAGTGCCATCATTTTGGAACAGATTATACAGAAAAGTTTACAGAGACGGAAGTAGTGACATTTCCATGTGGTTTCTACTTGTACAAATATTAGTGTTTCTGTAGGAACTTAAGGATTTAATGTGAACAAATGTATGACAAAATTGTGAGAGTACAGTGTGAAAAAGAGGAAATAATAGCCACTGTATGGGTTTTTTCTTATCTTAATATATAACTATAGTTTATTATTCAGTAAATATTAAATGTAGAGATGAAACTTGTGCAGATTACTGGTTTCAACAATGGGCTAAATGAAAATGACCGCGAGTCTATTGTATTTAGGCAGTAAGAGGCTAAATACCTGGGATGAATGAAGGGAGGCAACTTCCTTAATCATTAAACTAGTCCTTGAATATGGAGGATAATCACATCATCTCTAATCCCATTCATAAACACGTCATGGTCCAAAGTTAAAATCGTTGTGGTTTGTTCCCCTCTATTCCTATTAGGAAATATTTCACTGCTCTGTTGGTTAGAAATCCTCTTGTAATTTCCAGTGTAATTGTGGCTAGTTTATACCTATTTGTTTTGTGTCAGCGCTGTCCTTCAATGCGAATAGCTTTCTTCCTCCCTGCTGCTTACCCCCTGATACATTTATAGACAGCAATCACGGCACCTCTTAGCCTTTGTTCTGCTCTGTTAAACATGCAGTGCACTGTTGGGCTCCTCTAATAAAATAGGTGTTCCTTTCCTTCAATTGTTTCTGTTCAGTACGTACTCTTTAAACGAATCGATCTTAAACGTGTTTGGCCACAATGGGGCTTCTGGGTCTGAATGAGTCCCCCCACACAAATCCTTAAACAGGGGCTGTTGTGTTTTTCCCACTTCTGGAAATACTGACCCTGATGCAGCTTGGGATAACACAGTTTTCAAGGACACAGTGCTGACCAGTAGACATCCTGGTCACTGCAACTGCTTCTTTCTGCTCCTTCATCTCCTCCACCTGATGATCCCATAGTTTATGGGAAGAATCATCACCCTGAAGGAGAGCAAGCTCATATTTCCTGTTGTAAGTTCAGCATTGGAGTAACAGGCCCAGGCTGGTGTCCAGGTTCCTCTCCTAGGATGGGATAACTTGGTTCTGGAGATGCCCATTGCATTCCCTGCTGTGTTGGCTGAGGAACTAAACTTTGAGATGTCTGTCAGTAATGTGGGGCAAATGCTGTGAAGGTGCACACTGCTGCCGTTTGAGATAGTATCACATTTATGCTGGTCACCAGCACCAGACAGTCTGCTTAAGTGTGACCACCACTTCTGTGACAGACCCTTCCTCTGGACTGTGTTATCAGCACATTCATTAACATTTTCCTAATTGCCGATCACTAGAGTTATTCCAGCTGCTGAAGGTTCTGCATGAAATACAAATGTACAATTTCAACCCTAAAGCCTATGGAGTTGAAAAAAAGTTCTCACTGATAAAAGAAGCACTGCAAAATAATAGACTTTATGAAAAAGAGCTTTCTATTGTTAGGCCTTTATTTTGGCCGTGCCTCCGTTAAGTTTCTAGCAAGAAAATCCTGCAAAAATCTCACACGTACCACAGGCGAAAATCCTTTTTGAGAATAAGAATTAGGAACTACTCCATCTATCTATTTTTTTCCTATTTTAAACCCAGATGGACTATATCAGACTTATCAGACTATGCCTATGGGTACAGCAGAGGCCACAGGACTTGGAAGACAAATCTACTATACTTAGTACATTTGTTTGAAATGTTTATGCCGGTTTTCTGTAAAGTAAATGTTGTCTATTGAAACTATGGTATTCAAATTGTATAATGTGAAGAAAGAGACAAGAACAAAACCTTTCAAGCAGGCTGTAGGAGAAAAAACCCCTTTAATTTCCCGTTATTTTATTCTATTGTATTTATTACAGACTGTTAAAATTATAATTAATTATCGCTAGCTAGTACATATTTACAGGGGATGCAAATCAGGTTGCAGAGGATGTTTCTGAATTCTGCATGACCATTTGTGGCAGCGTGTGCCAGAGGACTGTGCCTGTGTTAGTACTTTGCTACTTCCCACTACATATCCTGTCCAGGTGGTAACGCTACTTTGATTGGACATTTTATTTTATTTACTATAAGAAACATAGAAAAATGCTTGAGAGCTCTTAAGAGCAGTCTCAGAAGTGGTTGCAAATGCCATGTGAATACTCACCTGCATAGTTCACACATCCCTGTGTGTAAGAGGAGTATAAATGCTCGCAGGCCTGCCCCATAACTCTTGTTCTGTTATGCCTGGTGGCATGTGAGAACTTGTCCCCCCATCACATTTCGGGCCCTACCTGCATGTTCTCTGTACAAACAGCAAATCTGACCTGAAAAAGGGCATTGTTTTGAGTGGAGTTTGGTTCAGATGCCCTCCAGAAGTCCCTTATACACAGAATTATATAAATCTATGCATCTGTTTATTGCTGGATTTCTTTTACCTTTCTCTGAAGCACCTTGGTGCCATTTACTAAGGCAGAATATTGGACTAAATGGGTTCGAAATATCATCCATCCTGGCAAGTCTTGTATTTCCATGTGCAAACAGGATTTATTAGAAACTCAATACATATCGAATGTAGGTCTTCAGGGATCTCTTATTTACTTTGAGCAGGTAAATATTGAATTGTCGTGAAAGGTATTTGACTCCATTCTGGAACATGAAGCAGAGGAGGTTAATAGAACAAAGAGAAGAAATCCACACCAGCTTTAAATGGTAACACACGTTACTGTATATCCCCTACTGACTTTGCAAGTGGTGCCTGTTTTGCACAGCTGTACACAGCAAACTTCATAATATCACAAGCCTCAAAGAGGTGAACAGGAGTTGGGAGGGTGCTTTTGTAATCTTGACAGACTTGCTTGTGAGTTCCTTTCCCCTGCCAGTTATTTCAGCTGTGTTTCTTTTCTTTTTTGGAAAAAGTCAGCTAATTTGGCCTCTCTTTTTTTTTTTTTTTTTTTAAATCAGTTACACACCAGGTGAAATCCTGGCGGTTGCAACTTTTCATGGCCAATGTACAATGTCACTGGGAAGCTGAGGCACTCTGCAGGGTTTCCCACAAACCGCTCCAATATGAGGAACAGGGAGGAATGGGAATGTAAGAGGTGTCAAGGATTGCAGCTGCCCCGCACCATGGCTGGAGCCAGGGAAACCAAGGATTTATCCTGTGCTGCAGTGAGTTGTCCTTTTCACCCACTGGAGACACATTAATGGCATGCTCTTGGGAACATCAGTGATTATGTGTGGGAATGGTTGGCTGAAGCAGCATCCTTAAGACAGCTGTTTTCAAAATGATATGATTTCTTGATGATTGTTTTTCTTAAAACTTTTTCCATGATTTTTGGGGATTTCTTAAAGGGATAAAAATTTGAAATTTCACTCCTCCTTGCACAAGTTTTAATAAGTATCCTAGTGTTCTATGTGATATAAATATCTTTCTGAGATTGCCTATTATTATTGGTAATATCATTAAAGGACTAGAACAGCCTCTCACAAACATTTTTCAATTAATACTTTCATTTTATTTCAGTATAATGCATGTTGCAGTTACTGAAGATTTTAAGTTTTTATTGCATCTAAACTAGAAAAAATGGAAATATTTAGATACAGTGAGAGTTATTCTTTCTGGAATTCTGTAAATCAGCAGAAATTGGTATAGGAAGAATTCCAACTCACACTGTTTTTTCAGATCTTGAGATTTGCAAGCAAGCTCATACAATTATTACCATCCCGTGCAATAAATAAGATTATTTAAGGCAGAAGCTATTGCTGACAAGATAAATAATGCTCTGTATGAAACTGTACATATCAATTGACCTGTAGGGTTTTTTTATCTAACTCTTTTTTTTTTTTTTTCTAATGAACACTACTTGTTTAAAAATGTCCACAGGAAAGAAATGCTTGTTGTTACTGATTAAAATGTGTGGGCTTTTTAGCCTCCCTGCCCGTGTCATTCTTCGTGCTCTCATCACAGCACAAAGAAACACTGTTATTTACCCTGGGAAACAGGTGACTGAACTTATAAAAATCACTACAGGACAAGATGTATTGAGGCCTGGCACAGAATGACAAATTCTGGCGGGGTTTGCCAAGAAGAGACATATTGATTTTTGAATGATTAATAAGGAGAATATAATTGTATTTCATTAAGATGGATGGGATTTCATTTAGTCTGTCTTCTCCTTTTCCACTTCAGATGCGAAAGGAAATCAAGTCATCATCAATGGCACCTTGTGTTAGCCTGCCATGGAAACAAGGTCATTGATTGAGTAAAAGAAGTTTCTGAGAGGCTAGCCTGGTCTTTAATGGAGTTACTCGCATAGATAACGTGGCAAAGATAACAGCACTCTGTTTCTCTCATTATTTTGAGAACAACCAAGACTACGAAGATATTGATCACATCTCTGTTCTGGATTTTGATGCTTTTCAAGTTGCATATTGCCTCAAGTAAACAGATTTGGATGTACAAATACACAGGATTTCTCATTTTTTCTTTTAAAATCATTTGAAGCTATTCCACTCTCTAAGCCTGAGAAATTGATAGGCTGGAAAAGGGAGGAGATCAAAATCATATAATCTGTATGTCATGTAATTCTTATCAAGACAATTGTGCTCTTAATCATAAGTATTCAGTTAGCTTTTCAGTGGATTTTTACATATTTAGGGCTGTGGTTAAATCAAACCTTTTTTTCCACTGCCACCTAAAAATGAGGAGTTTGTGAAATTATTAAGCAATATCTTAACAAATAGGAGGGACTTTCCTCTCTTGTTTTCCAGCACGAGTACCCAGGATGCTAACTCATGCTACTTCTGACTGGCTGTTGGTTTTACTTTTCCAGAAGTTTTTATTCTAGTTGTAGGGATTATCCAGCTGCTCACGTGGCAGTGGCTAAGCTGCCTCTGAGTATAGCATGTTAAGTAAAGTGGTTTTCATTACATTGCCAGTTTCTGTGTCCCAGCATATCGGTACTTTTTGGGTCATCAATTACATTGGTTACATTGTAGTTTTCATCAGAAGCTCCAGATAAAATACTGAAAAGACTTTAGTGATGGGTGAGACAGAATGAGAGCTATTTGATATTAATTAATGAAAGAGTGTAGCAGTTAAGGAATTTATAGGGAATGGAAGGAAGGACACATAAAGGTGATAATCATGTTCTTACAAAGAATGCCTGTTCTTACTAAGTTGCAAATATATTACAGGGCAGCACAAAATTTATATACTATTTTGGATGCAGTTAAATGCATGAGAGACATCGCTCTACTTCTGCAGTTAGAGGAAGCTGGGTTTTTTTTTCTCCGTGTTGGTTTCAGTTCAACCAACATGGGACTGGGTGAAGATGGAGGGGTACAAACATGGATGATTAATTAAAAACTGATAAACCAAAAAACTAGTTTTGTATTGAACAGGTGGAGAACAGATTTTCAGGTATCATAGATGAGTTATATTAATTATAACATAATAATCTCTGAGTGACTATTCATGCATTCAGGCACTGTAAACTGTAGTTTAAAACTACAGTTGAAAATAATGCAGCATGTTATCAAGCCCATTTTTCAGGGAAGAAAACTGAGACAATGGTGTGTAATGGATTATATTCAAAGGCAGGTTATGAAGGATCCATGAGTTTGCTCCTTGAGCTAGATATTCGTTTACTGTAAGATTTGAACAAACCACTAAGAAGTCATGCTAGAATGGAGATGGTGGTATTTAGTTACACGCTTCCTGTGAGAATTAAACAAGGTTTTCTGTGCAGTTTCCTGTAAGAGTCAGTTACTCCCTGCAATGTGGAGGCACAAAAATATGCATATAAACATAGCTGATACTGGGGTTGGAGAGGTACTTTTTTTTTTCATATGCCAGGCTTCTTGCTTCCATGGAGGCTGAGGAGAGCAATTCTTGGAAAAGGTAGGAATCTGGGATGTAAAAGGCAGACCACAAGTGTTTTCTATATCTGTGTCGATACTGGTTTTGAAAGAAAGTGGGAAAACTGTTTTAATGAAGCTCTCAGCTACCTCTGGGGGAGACTCCATAGTGATCTCATTCTCCTAGATGAAATATTTACTGTCACTGAAACCACAGTTTGAAAGGTTGGCAAAATTACGTTATCCATCTGAGCTTGTGATGATTCCTCCAGATTGCTTGGTGGAGCTGTGCAGCCCAGGCCCATACAACAGAAACTGTCTGGGATATGTGCAGCTGTAAAGTGACTTGTATTGCATTTTGGAGCACAAACAGTTTCAGCCTCCCACCCCTGCGCTGCTACCAAAGTACCCAGGAGATGACCTTGCTGATATACAATGCACTGTGATTCTCTGATGGGACATTTGCCACCTGATGTCCTGCTGGAGAAGAGGAGGTATATACATTATTAGAGTTATTACAGAACACCCTAATTCACTAATGTGTGACTTATCCTGACAGGTTTCTAATGAAACACCAAAAGAGGAACAAATAATGTCAACTAGGAAAAGGAATGATGATGTGGTTACGATTCTGGAGGTGGACTGTGGTGACTACAGCAGAAAAGAAATTTACAAACAAAAATATCCTCCAAAAGTAAGATGTGGGTTAACAAAGTCCTTAAATTTGGGGTTATGTTTGAAAGTGTCTCATTTAAAGCAGAAATTCTGCTAACAAAGTGGAGTCTAGGATGCGATGAGGTTCGTATCTGTTTACTGAATCCAGCAGGAAAAGTCCAGGAATCTGTGACTCCTGTCTTTGGGATTAGTAGCTATTATGAGGCAGTGAGGGTAATTTCTCATTTATATCGCATAAATTTGTTGTAGACTTGAAGAACTTGAAATTCAAAAAAAAGATGGAATAGTTTTGAAGACTCAAAACTTTCTGTGGTATGGGAAAAACATGTAAGATCTGGCTTTGCTAAGGATATGATCTCTGGTTTTGTCTCAGATTTTTGGCATGTTCAGCATATCATCTTTGACTGGACCAATCTTTTTGTAAGAAAGATCTGGTACTGTTCTCCTATCTTAACTGTATGGACCCTATTTGTATAAAAATTGTTGACTGTTTTGAATCCAGAACAGTGTTAAAGGTAATCATCACTTAATCTTTTTTCTTGTTCACTTAAATTCTTTATTCTAGCTTTTCTTCTTTTCCTTTCTTCTTATGAAGTCTATGAATATGCATTCAGGTCTTCTCTGTTTTGTTTTGAGATGCTTTGGCAATGTCTGAGATGATTTCTCGTGGGCTCTAACATCAAAAGCGAAGGGATGAAGAAATTAGATATTTAACAAAGTCTTCATTTGTTCTGTAAAGTTAATTAGTCACTCTTGACCGTCAGATTAGATTAAAATTAAATATGGGTCAATTAACACTTGTTACTTTTGTTAGCTTCATTTCTGACCAGTCACGCTGAAATTATCACTGAAAGCCACAAGTTTATTTAAGTGGAAATTAAGATGCAGGATTAGCTTTCTCATTTTTACTAAAATCGCTACTGTTTTGGGGTTTTTTTCTTCACAGTTTAAATCTGTTAATCTTTTTTTACTTTGGTCCAGTAACATGTTTAAATATGAGGCAGAAATTTAGTATCAGAGAAGACTTTTTTATCTTATAGTACATATGAATAGATTCTTTCCCAAGAACTTAACCTTTATGGTTAACATATTACCCTGAACAAACTTAATTGTTTGCACAAATCACATACGTTAGCACTTAGGATTGTACTACAAAAATGTTTGAGTTTTGGAACTAAATATCGCACTCGGTCCTTTACCCTGAGTCAAGCTTGTGCTGCACCTTAACAGAAAAAGGTCATCTCCTTGGTGTTTGCTTGTAACCAACAAGATGGATCCTTACCTTCTTTCTGCATGACCAGCAGATGCCTTGTATTTATTTGCACACTTACTGTACAATGCCTTTACAACGAGAAAACTTCTCAGGTCTGCAGTTTTCCTTCCTCATATTTCTGCCAAGCTAAAAGTTGGGATAAGCTCTCATTCCACTTTATTAGGAAAACAGAGTGCAAAATCTAACATTTGCCAATTTGATTATCACTTTCTCTGTTTTTACCTTCAGAGCCTGGTAGAGAGTGGGATGTTGCCATCATTGCCCTGGTTATCATGGATCCTGCTAATTAAAACCTGCTTTCAACTTGTTAATATATTTTAAAAACAAACAAACTGAAGACAAACCAAACAAACCCACTGTTTCAGGTCAGAAATTATTTTCAATGTTTGTATTACATTTTTTCTTTGAATGTTGCTCTGCTTTCCCCACCATTTTTTCCATTCCTTCCTTTCAGTCCATAATTTATTTTTATTGGTTACAGTAAGACTGCAGGCTTTTCTACAGCTGAGCACAGCTGCTAATGTTTTGCTATTGATTCCACATGTTAGCTCAAAAGTGTATAATAATCTGTTTTAATCGTTGCCTTTGGCTTTTCCTCTTCCCACTCTGAGAAGTGCCCTCTGCCTCTGGCCTGGCATGGCCATAACCAGAAACTGATCCTAATTACATCAAACCACTCTCTGCCAAAATGCCCAAATATCCATAACGTGTTTGAATAACAACTGTTGGGAGACATAACTCCTTCCAGCTCCCTGGAAAATGCTTCAAATTATCAACTGTAGATGTGCTGACAGAAAGAAAATCTTGTGGGCATGGTAGGAGGCTAAGCTACCTCTGGCCCGAAAGGGAATACCTCGGCACTACAAATGTAATGCTGTTTAAGTCCCCCCCTGCTTCAAATCCCTGCAGCTCTGAGGAAGCTCCAAATTATAACAGGGCTCCTAAGGGAATGGCACATAATCAGCCCTGCTGAAAACATGTTGAATAGTGCTAAATAAATCCCAGGTCTAATTATGTTACTGAGACTGCACGGGGACTGCGCATCTGGAAGTCCCCCCACCAAGTCCTGTGGTAGTTGCACAGTGAAGCAGAGCCAGCTTCTCCAGTGTCCATGGTAGCTCAGCAGGCATCTCCAGGAAGGAGCTGTGAGAGTCCCCTCACAGTGCAGGAGTAGCCCACATTAAATCACTGCTTATTTAATCTGTCAAACTCCTCTTCTTCAGTCTAGGGGGCATCTGCTGGGGCTGGTGTGAGAATCGGAGCTGTGGCATTGGGTGGGAATGGCTCACCTGCCTTCGGCTCTTTGCTCCCCAAAACAAGACCAGTCCTTTCCCAAGCACTCGGTACACAGAAATGATAGAAGCAACTTGGGGTTTTGTCTGCAAATAAAGAGGGTGGTGTTTTGTTGGTGCAAGCAAGAGCTTTGCCACTGGCTCTTCTGGGGCTGTTTTGACTGCGTTGTATCATGCACAAGCAAGCACTGGGAGAATTTGCTCAAAAGGCTCAGCACCCTACACAATATTTTCTGTAGAAAATGACTGCTTTTTTAATCTGAGGAAGTGTGCTTCCTTATCCTAATATAAGTGGCACCTTTCTGAGAAGCCCTTGCAGCTACTGTCATGTTTTTAAGTTGCAAACACATACTACCTGGAACAAACCTCACTATTGGTAGCTGACTCAGACCACATGGCAGGTGTGAAAATAAAGCTTCTTGTTTAGGATCCTGAATTTTCTTATGCTACTCTGTTTTTCATCAGTGATTCTGAAGAAAAATATCAGTGTACATGTATCACCAATAGGTAGAAAAAGCTATTTGCAACTACTGGCATTACTGTCTTTATATTTTTCTTATGTTCTTCTTCTGTTATTTGATTAGTTGGCTGTCAGAAAAGATGACATGCTAATTACTTTTGTAATTGTTATACCAGTATAGTGCTGGTAGTCAATATTACTGTGGTCTACAGTCAGACTTCTGTATTGCTACATATTATTATGCATCAGTGATTCTTGATGATATATGAAGTGAATATTACTAGGTTTTCCAACTTCCTAAGGAGGCCTGGAAGCACCCTGAGAATCTGAGTGCTAATTATAGAGACCACAGAGACAAATTCTTTCCTCTTTGCTGCCTTACAAAACAGTAGAAACCAGGAAATTTTGGATGGTCCATAATAGCTCTGTTTAGTATTTAGAAGAACTTGTAGAGAATATTTTGTATTGCTAAAACTTATGGGAAAAATACTTTTAAATTTCTCTGTTCCATGGGATACATATGGCTATTGTTTGATAAAATTCTCCTTTAATGTTATGCATAAGAAATCAAGCCTTTCCTTTCAAGTCAGAGGGAAAAAGTAAGGAATTAAATTTCCTGTTCTCTGATTCCCCCCAAATTTAGGTAATTTATCTTAGAACTTTCTTAAAAAGAGGATTTTATTTTCTCAGGTTTTCTCTTTCCATGTGCCTGTTTTTTTGTGGCTTGTTGAATCTAAAAATATTCCTGTTTCTTTTCTCTGATCTGCAATTCTACCCCTTGTATTAAGACTAATTTGATTTTTGTTTCAAAACATCAGACCTTAGCAAGACTATATAGGCAAATTTCTATTAAAAAAACCTCAGATATCTTCCCTACTTCTCTTGAAGTGACCACAGACCAGCAAAAGCTGCTTGATTTGCATTCTGTATTCTCAAAAAAATATTGCACTGCAGAGAATGAAGCTTTTCTTTCACCTGTGGAGGGCTGGTACCATGTCAGGTTCTTCTCTCCTTGCAGCAGTTTCTGGGCACCAAAAGGAAAAACGAAGCTGGACCTTTTGAATGTCTCACCTCTCTTGAACCTCACTCCAGTCCAGTGATGCCTGCACCTTTGCCACCAATATTTTCTGCATTTCTGTTTGAACCATGTGCCTGACCTAAGCAACAAAACTGCTAAGTCCCCAGAAATGAAATTTCCAAGTGGAAATCTCTGTGGCCTTCAAAATTTCTCCTGTGGCTGGTTTTACTGATGAAAGCCCTGGTGATGACTGTGATACAGTAGTGCACTGAGACTACCAAGAAATTCAGAGTTGTTCTGTGACAGTCATTGCTTAAATACTCAATGAGCAGGAGAGTGGCTCAGGTGGGTAACATCCAAATCTTTCACAGTACTGCCAACTAGGAAGAGTCTCAGTACAAGCAGGTATTGCAATGCTCTTAAGCCTTTCAAACAAGGGGTGAGAAGTGTTTGGGGGCTGTAACTGCTGGCCTGTTTTTCCTGCTCCTTGCTGATGCCCTATGTCACAGCCAAACAAGGGAAAACCACGGGACTGCATTGGCAGGTCATCCCCTCAGAAACCCTGACTGAGACACTGTAGCTGTTCTGCTCCTGCATCTCAGTGGTGCATGGGCTCTGTATCTCCCCAGGCTTCTACAGAACTGGTTTGTTGGCACCATGTACTATTTCTCTGCTGATATTTAAAAAGAGTAAGGGGATGCCTTCAGGGGAATGGAGCCACTTCTGCCCAAGGAATGCTGAGGTAAGTCAGGGTGCTTCAGCCCAGCATGGAGAGGGGACAGATGTGGGTGAATGCAGATCTGCCTAACCTGTGGAAAAGTTAGGAGGTATCAGATGAAGCCAGGCTAGCCACTTCAGGAAAAAAAAAGGTGTTTACCAAGGACACAGCAATGCACTGAAACTGGCTTTTAGAGGGTGATCGGAATCTGGTGTTAGCATGGGTTCAATAATTGGGTAACTTTGTAGATAAAAAGTGTGGTGATTATGGCAGACACCAACATCTGTTGAATTAAATATCTCCCAGTTAGAAGCTGGGAGGGCATTTTGGGAAAGTACCTTTATATACAGCTTTTCCTATTACCTGGTTCTTTCATCCACTTTTGGCCACTGTCAGATACAGGACACTGGGCTAAACAGACCTGTGGCCTGATCCAATCCAGCTGCTCTTAGGCTCCTGTGTTACTGTGCTTTCCTACAAATATGTCACATCACAGAAGGTCCACAGGGTGTCTCTGGAGTTACTTAGAGGAGAAACCAGCAGCGCTTCTTTTCACAACTGTTCTGGTCAGAGTGTGGCTTGTGCCGTAAAGTAGTTGCTTTCCCAGGCTGGCAACTTCTCACCATTTACAATGCTCTTGCCAGGGCTCAGGCTTTCAGGAAGGGCCTCATGCTGCTATCCACTTTGTTAAACAGAAGTTGGTTTTATATTTAGTGGTGCATGGAGTGTACAGATGAAACAAATCACTCCTACAGAGTCAGCAAGATGAATAGGTCCTGTTGTAAACTAGCAAGGAAGGCTGAATGCAAGATTAATATGCAGTCCCAAGTTATGCTTCCCACAACTTTTATTGATTATTTGGAAACTAAAAAACCACACGATTCCTTATATAATTCAGACTAAAATTCTTGTGCAATCATTCTTAGAAGAAAATAATTTGTCTGTGAGGAGAGCTTTTTGACTTGTTACTCTTTGAGGGGCAAGAAGTTTAAAAACATCCTGTCATCACTTTAGTGTTGTTTGTCAACAAATTCTCAAAATAAGCACAGAATTCACAAATAGAAGAACTGTGCTGCCCAGAGGCTTCTCCGTGCTGGAAGGTTATTTGGGGCAATAGGAAAGGATCTGTGATCTATTGGTTTCTCCCACTTCTAACTTTGATTTGCAGCTATGAACTGGTGACTCTTACTGTACTTACTGTAACAGTGAGACAGTAAATATCTCTGTTCTGAGAATGTGACAGGGAACTGGCATCAAGAAATGTTTCAAAGTTCAGGGACTGGACGAGGGATAGACTGCAAACATGTGGTGTGAAGCTTTGATGTTTGAATGATGTCCTATGTTGTTTCCTCAGCTGCTTTGTAGATGACCTTGTTGAGGACACGTACTTTCTGGGTTAGGGGGGTTTCTTTCTGTCAGAAATCTTATGGTAGCATGTAAATTGTCAAATTTACACAGAACAGACAATCTCAATGTCTTCTCTCCTTTCCCAGTCAATAAGAAGTGCAATTATCATTCATTTACTAGTCTTAATTATGTTTTTTAAAATTAATGTGAGTGCTTTCAAAATCATCAATGCCTGGCTGCAAAGGGGAGATTCTGACCAAAATATGAATCTATAGCATGTCATCTAGAGGATGTGAAAAATTATATCCTATAAGGTCCAATGCTTTGTATTGATCTTACAGAAGAGACAAATCTTATGGGTCAAAGTTGAAGTGATATGGACAAGAAAAATCAATAATAATTTTAAAAATAGACATTTTTTTCCTTTTCTTTTACCAATTCATGAAAAAAAAAAGAACGCCATAAGACGCCATGTGCACATTATTGATGTTTTACAGATTACTACTGTTTTTGTTTTTTTAATTAATTATGTTTTGGAAAATATTTTGTGCCAACATCCTTTTGGCAAAAACATATTTTCAAAGCTGAAATCAAGTATTCCTATCCCAATAGATCTGGCTTCTGTTGTGGCATGGCTAGTGCAAGGGTTTTTGGTACCTTGAACACATAAAAAATTACAGCCTTCCTTCTTTCTTCAGTAACAGCCAGAATTGCCTGTGACAGAATAGAAGGACCTCTGACATTCTGTGATGAATCTCACTGGGTAGTTTCTGACTTTGCTATCCCTGTCTCCCCAGACCTTTTCCCATATCCTCTGAAGGCAAAACCAGGAGGTAACAAGTACCTGTGCTCCAGCTGACTCATTCTCAGTCTGGTGTAATAATGCAGTCCCATCTACATCACCATGGCAAGTAAAATTATCTGAACAAACTGCGCAAATATTTTCTTTTCTGCTGCTGCTCCTGAGAGAGTAAGCACTAATGGGCCAGTTAGGCTGCTGAAGATGCTAGCCCTTTAAGCAGTAACCTCCAGAACTTCTCTGAAATGATGTCTGTGAAAAATGATTCTTGGTGCCACAGACATTTCCATATTTTCTGACTGCTTGTGCTGACTTGTATTTAGCAAATCTTAGTCTTTTTAGATATGGAAAGATCTAGATTTTTCTTTGTTCTGTGCAAATAAAAGCAGATCCTCTGGGCTGGAATTTTTTGAAAGCTTTCTGTCACTGCACCAATGGTAGCAGATTTAGAGTAAAGCTGATTGCTTGGACCTTGCAGTCACAGAGGCCCTTGATCAGGTGTCTGGCCACAGGGTATGGGAGAGGAGGCATACTGTCCTATCTGCCCTTAAACAGAGTCAAAATCTAGGAGAAATCTCCTTGGTTGAAAGTATTCCAGAGCTTCACTGACTCCTGGAGGCTGGTTTGGATTTGATCTAGCATTATTTCAGGTTTCAGCAGGAAAATTTCATGCAGCTTTACCCTGTTACCCACTCTTTGCCAGCACACAGGAATTTAGTTGAGAGCAGCTTAGCTTTTTTCTTTCTCTCTTGGGAAAATCAAGCTGTTGTGGATTTTTGCCATGTACAAATAAACCACCTCTACCAATTAAAGAGGTCCCTCAGTAGTGATTTCCATGACACCCACTCATCAGTGTCCACCTTCTTGATTACCTATGTGCTGGCATGATCACATCAGTGTCTTTGTTGATGACTAAAATGGAGGCTAGCATTCTGCAACATATGCCAGAAATAAATTTCTCTTGGCAGGCACCCTGGAGACAGCTTATTCATTTAAAAAAATTAAAATAAAATTAGAAACCAGATTTGAATTCTTTTGTTAAAGAGCTCAGGAAAACACTTCATGTCCATGTTCCTTCTTTCAGTAAATACTTCCAGTATTTTGCTTATTCCTATGTCTTGTGTTGTGGCCTCTTGATTGAAGAGAATGAAAATGGACATAAACTAAATTGCTGTTAAACGTTGTTGTTATTATTTAAAGTCCTCGAAATACTGTACTGAATAGACCACTGTGGAAGGTATCAACAATCCTTGGATTGGGTTTGGCTCCTACGAGGAGCCTATTGCGAAAAGCATGCCTTGTACCTTTGCATAGGATAGCTTGCCAACCGGAGATCGTGTGCGTGGGGGCTGGGAACAGGGTAGGAGAATCCCACACACCTAATTATAGTCTTTAATATTGCACAACGTTTATCAACCATTAAACAAACAATTGTTCAATTTCTTAGCTCTTCTAATTGAACATTAGTCACACACTCTCCCTTGCCCTCTACTTGCTGTGCTAAAAATCACACCCCTAAATGTGCTTCTTTGAAAGATTGCATAATTAAGGAGCCACTTAGTCCAGGAACATCTTTTCCCAGAGACAGCAGACATGGCTTTGGGTGAAGGGTTACACCAGTGTAGCCAGTGGCAGAATCCAGCTGAAAATATATAGAATCATAGAATCCTTCAGTTCGGAAAAGAAATTTGAGTCCAACCAATAGCCCAGCACTGCCAAGTCCACCACTAGACTGTGTTCCTGAATGTCACATCTACTCATTGTTTGAACACTTCCAGGAATTGTACCACTTCCAGTAACTGACAACCCTTTCAGTGCAGAAATTTTTCCTAAAATCCAATTTAAATCCCTCCCGGCAATTCCACTTGAGGCCATTTCCTCTTGTTCTGTCACTTGTAATTTGGGAGAAGAGACCAACCCTCACCCGGCTAAAACCTCCTTTCAGGCAGTTTTAGAGGGTGATAAGGTCCCTCCTGAGCCACCTTTTCTCCAGGCTAAATAACCCCAGCTCCCTCAGCTGCTCCTCACAGGGCTTGTGCTCCAGACCCAGCACCTCAATGTCTTGTTGTGAGGGGCCCAGAACTGAACACAAGATTCAAGGTGTGGCCTCACCAGTGCTGAGTACAGGGGGACAGTCACTGCCCTGCTCCTGCTGGCCATACTACTGCTGATCCAGGCCAGGTGCCACTGGCCACTGACCTGGGCACACACACTGGCTCATGCTCAGTCGCTGTTGACCAGCACCCCCAGGTCTTTTTCTGCTGGGCATTTCCCAGCCGCTATTCCCCAAGCCTGTAGCATTTAAAAAGTGCAGTGGGAAGTGGATGGAAGGAGTGTAACGGAGCAGATTGAAATGGAGAAAGAAAAACAATAGGTACAAATTTCTACCAGTTTCCTCAGGCATCCATAGCAGCTGCTTAATGATACATGTATCATTATATCTTGGAGTAGTTGGAGGGCAGAAGCAGACTTGATTACACTACAGACAATTGTTTCACAATAATTCTGGACCATTTTTCATTAGCTGTCTCCCCTCACAGCAAAACAAGGGATAATTTTTTTCCTAAAAAACCTTATACCTCTAGAAGGTTGTCCAACAGTTAAAGATTTTTAATAATTCATCATGCGAAACATCTTGAGTTAAATACTAAATTTCCCAGCAATAACAACAAAAGATGAATGAAAGGAGCTGAGGTTAACTTGCTGTGATAGAAACAAAAGGGTGGATAAAAAGAATGATGCTATCACTTTTCCATGATTTATCGGCACATTTTTATTACACCCTCTGCTTTGACAAGTTTTGTCACTCAGTCTGTTGTGCCAAACCAGTTCATTCCAAGGAAGCTGATTAAGCAACTGATTAAAACAAAACAGCAGATTTTTCTGCCTATAATCATTTACCATGACACAGGCATTAGCTGGCAGTCCTTATTGGTGAGTGCAGCTGCTCACATTACCTTTCACAAAAGATAAGGACTTTTGGTTTTCATCACCTGTCCTAGACCAGCAGGCCCCAAGGTGCTGTGACTGTACTGACGTGACCAATGACTTTTAGCTTGTTTTCTTCCTTTTGAACCATCTTTAAAAAGAAGTGTCTCATTGATAGTAACATTTATGTGTGGTACTCCTGACTTCATTAGATGGACTGAATGTACCCAGCCATGAGCAAGGAGCAATTTGTAGGAAGAGAAGCCTTGGTAATTCTTTTAGGTCTGCTTCCCAAGACACACACTGTGGTTGCTTCACCTTGGCTTTCCAGCATGGGTAAAGCAGGTGATGGTGGTGGTCTGCATAATTTGTTCCTAAAACTTGTTTTAAATGATGAGGATGCAGCTGGATATCTAGGATTTACCAAAGCATATTAAAGAATTGAAATGAAAGGAACTGAGAGTGAGAGACTCAAACCAACATCTGTGGTTTTCAATATGAGATGAGGGGTCTATCTGGCTACCTGCTGTGGTGTGCGATTAGCCACAACAGGCTCTTCCTGTGAGAGGTTTTGAGTATGGCTGTGATTGGTTAAGCACTAGCTGCCTGACTTTTGCAAATGCCTAAACTCTGGAAGTCAAAACAAAAAGCCATGCTTGTTCAGGATCTCAGGGTTGGACATCCTTACTGGCAATAATGTGTCCAGGAGCTCTATTTCCAAAATCTGGTCTTGTGAGCAGAAGGATGTGAAGCAGCTGCTGCAAAAGGCAAAAATGATAAATTTTGATTCTTCATCTGCCAGAAGAAAATGCATTTTTCTTTCCTCAAAGGACCACAAATTTTTGAGTTACACGAAAACGATCTTTTAGTCTTTAGATACTGAGTCCTTAAAATAATGAAATGGGACTATATATACAAAATGCATTCACATTTCCTACTTCATCTTGCTTATCAATAAAATGAAAACCACTTCTGAATATAAGGCCACTGGAATTTGGATGTGCTTCTTAAAATTGCTGGTTTAGCAACTGATTATGAGCTCAAATATGTTGTGAAATGCTTGGTCCTGCACTGGTCACTGCATTGCAACCCAGACACTTCTTTAATCTTACTCAATTCATCATTGCCTTGTTTGAAGATTGCAATTTCAGTAGGTTTTCAGAGAAAAAGAAGATAGCAGCTAACTACAGAACACAGCAAACTGTAAAACATTCTGCTGTGCTCACTTTTCCATTGCCCTAGCAATTGATGCTGTTTCTTCTCTTGCCCTGTGAGTTATAGCTTTAGTAAAGCATTGCCAGATTCAAGTCAGGAGGCCTCTGCTGGCACTGCAGAATGACAATTCTTATCTGTTTTCTATAGCCTGACATTTTCAGTAAGGCCTGGAAGGTTTGGTTAATAGGGTTTGTCAAAAGGGAGCTACAATATAAAATGTTGAAATATGGAAGGAGAGCAAAGCAGAGAATCCGTGTCACGATAAATGTTACCAAAGCAATTTCTAGGAGACTAATTATTCACAATAGATAACTAAACTGTAAATCTGTATTACAAGTGGGGGATTGAATGTGAGTTTCCTTGGAAAACAGTTTTGAAGTCTGCTCCTTTAATAGCTAATGCGTAAGGAAAATGGTAGATGTGCCAGAGGCTTTGGAAGACAAGAGGTCAAAGGATGAATGGACAATAACTCCTGGATTTGTTCCCTCTGCAAGTCCTAAAAAGACATATTTGCATTATAAAATGCCTGATAGACTTTTTTTTAATAGTCTGATATTGAAAACATTCTGATGCATTAATTCTTTATGACTATTGATAACTAGAGAAAGGATGAAAGGACAGACGTCCAAAGAGGGGCTTCTGTATATGCTTAGGGCTTGCTCAGCTGGATTTTCAAAGAACAGTGATAATCAGGTACTCCCTAAAATTTAATGTCCTGCCTTTTGGGTGCTAAGTCCCATCTAGGATGGCAACTGCACTTGCTAATATCCCTGTGAAATCCTGCATCCTGTTACCTGAAATAGCACATGTCCTGAGGCAGTATTTGTTCCTGTCCTTTCTATTATGAGGCATTTTGTGAGAGGAGAGGAAAGGTAGTGGACAGTGCCTGTGACGAGAGGCTTTCTGAAATATTCTTCTGTGGTAGTCCATACAACATTTCTTGCTTCTGTTCTCTAGATGCCTTATGGATCCCTTTGGATGTTTTTATTTATTACTAAGTAGTTTTTAATAAGTAGACAATGCGTTGTGGCAGAAACTCTAGGTCTGACTGCAGTTTTCCTGTTATTACCTGTGCTCTGCCTCTTTATTATTGCTTCTGCAATAAATTACATTTGCCCTGTAAATATATGGAGACTTGCCAACATGAGACGACTGCTATGCAAGTGAAAGTGTATTCTTAAGTAATAGAGATGTAACTATACTACAGGTTGTGTGAACGCTTCTTTCTGATTTGAAGCGTATCAGCCAGCTCATTTAGTAAAGCATACTTAAAGAAGCTCTTGCTTCTTTATGGAAAAGTTAAAAGGCAAAACTGTACAAAGCATACCAGGAAGGTAATTTCCTTCTTGGTATCTATCTGCAGCTGTAAGAGGAAATAAATAGAGTAAGGTTGTCTCTGGAAAAGCATGTGCTCATGAATGGGGCTCCAAATCTTGGAGCTGTTGGGGATTAATGAGGAATGTTTACGTCCTGAGTAATTGCATTAGACATGACTTAAATGTAGACAGGATGGAAGACAGATAGATTTGTTTTCTTCTGCTTAAAAATGATTATGTGAATTTTTAAGGTCTTATGGTATTGCAGAAAGCTTTCAAATTCCATTATTCTTTGCCATTAAGGTTTTCTTTTTGTTTTTTTTATTGAGAGCCAGCAGTGATCTGTATGACTGGAAAAGAGCAAACTCAGTTCCTTGACTAGGCGGTGACCATGGTGACACTGTGTTCTGATGGTGGAAGGTCCTGTTACCTGCAAATACATTTGTCTAGTTGATGAATTCTATAGGCTTTAAGCAATAGACCACTGATTCCTGTTGCCTGGCCCTGGGATTAATCTGTGCCTCAGGACTTCGTAAGTTTGGAATATTTTCAAGTACTCTGCTCTGACAGGCAGGATGATTCTCTCTGTGCTACTGCTGAGTATTTTGGATGTAACTGTAGCAGGCTGGTTATAGCTAATGTGCATGAGCTCTGTGCAGAACAGCCTTTTGCCCTGTCTTAGAAAGTGTTGGGTGATGAACTGCATGCATCAGACAGTCACTGCACTTGCACGACAAAGTGGATATTTCTGGAGCTGACTTGTTTATTATGCACCTCTCGTTATGACTGGTGAATCCTAACATATCAAATTTATTTGCTTCACTGTGCATCCTAAACTAGGACTATTCACATCCACAGAGTCATGAACAGAAATACACTAACTCTTGTTCAGAGGAAGTATTTCTTGTCTGTCTTGTATCTATACCTAGAGAACAGCCAGTGGATTTTTGCATCAAGGAATGATGCAGAGAGGAAATGAGGACTGTTTTATGAGTGAAGCAATCCTGTGCACAGAAATGCTCCTAATTATTAAGCTGTTGGCACTCATACCACACACGATTGTCAGGTTTATTCTGGGAAATCTCTGTTCTGGTGAGTCTTTAGATCAGCCTCACAATTTTAATATCTATATTTAGCAAGCTTGCTTAGACTTTATCTGCAGCAAAACTGCTATTGATATCTGTCATGTATGAGTAGTAATTACTGGTAAGTGTATGTTGAATTCTTTCTGTGCACTTAATTTGTATTAATTTTCATTTGAAAAAATGGCAATGGAATTGTACAGGATAGCATAGTAATAAAGAGTACAGCAAAATAAGTACAAAAGCAGAAATAAAATTTCTTGAGTTTGAGTAAGACATGATTTTTCCATACAATGGAGCAGTTCCATCAGAGTTGCAGGACAAGGCAGTGCTTCATAGGTAGTCTACAATAGGTGGTTGCTGCAGCAATAAAATATGAAGAGAGGCGTGTAATAGAGAAGAGATAAGCCTAGAGTCTGAGAAATGGACAATGAAACAGGATGAAAGGCTTGACCTTCTCATAATAGTATCCAATGTTTTTGCCTGAGTAAAGTGTAGAGATTCTCTTCCATCCTGGTGTAGCTGTTGTCTCTGAAGTTTCCAGAGATGCTGGGGCTTCATAGAATCGCAGAATATGCTGAGTTGGAAGGGACCCCCAAGGATCATCGAGCCCACCTCCTGGCCCTGCACAGAGCACCCCAACAGTCACACCATGTGCCTTAGAGAGTTGTCCAAACACTTCCTGAACTCTGCCAGACTGATGTTGTGATCTGTTCCCTGGGGAGCCTGTTCCAGTGCCCAACCACCCTCTGGGAGAAGAGCCTTTTCCTAATGTCCAACCTAAACCTCCCCTGACACAGCTTAGGCCATTCCCTCGGGTCCTGTCACTGGGCACCACAGGGAAGAGATCAGTGCCTGCCCCTCTGCTTCCCCCTTTCTGTCAGTGCAGAGGCCAGAGGCACAAGAGGGCATATTTGCAAAGGAGTGTCTTTCCAGTAGAGGACACAGAGAAGAAGAAGGGATCTCATCTCTGACCGCTTAGGAAATCTGTCTGGTGCTCTTATGCAGCTGGTCATTCATATCTTGATCTGTGTTAGTGCTCAGACCTGTGTTGTTCCATTTGGGAGTCAAATTCAATTTCACTATTAAAGGATTCATATACATTATTATTGTACAAGCGAGGAACTGGTACTTGATGGGCAGGATGAAAATGGGGTTTCTTAGCAAATCCTTTTCCTAATTTATGGCTGTTGAGGCCAGACAAAAGTGGTGTTTTGATTGCCCCGGTATACACTGGATTTTAGCCTATAAAGGTGAATGCAGTAAGCATTCTGGACACACTGAGGTCTACGATATCTGAAAAAACTTTTTTAAAAGAAATTGTAAATATAAAAATTTCCAGGAATACATGGATGTAAGGGTTATTTTTGTTTGCTTTATTTTTTTTTAGAGCTTTGAATTTATGATTGAGTTTGAGCAGCTCTCTTTCACAGATGATTTTCAAGTGAAAACTGTTTAGTTTGAGAGCTTTGGGCTATCTCAGTTTTTGACCTTTGATGTAAAACTGGTTTCTTTTTACTCACTTGACTTAATTCTGTAAGAACTGCTGCAGTTTGCTTATCATGCAACTCTTATTAAGTGTTCAAGAAACTGCTGCATCTTTTGTTTAACAAAGTGTTTTTTTCAGAAGATTTTGCAAAAGCAAAGGTGCCTGGTGGTGCCACGTTTGTTTGTTTGTTTGTTTTACTTGTGGCAATCTTTGCATTAACTATTGCTTGTATGAACCCCATCTGTATGATCCTTATTTTTGGTGAGGAGCCCTCAGTCAAGCACCAAGTCCAAGCAGTGAGAAGGTGTTAAATGGGCTGTGGATGGAAAAAAACCCCCAAAATATTTCCAGTGATTTTCCTTGCTTTCCTTCTAGGCACTCATTCAAGAGCCTGTTAGTAATTTGCTCAGCTGTCCACATGTATGCAAGGATAGAAAAATGAAATTTTCTCAGAGCTCTTTGCATTAATAGTTACTTACTTCCCTGTAAAAAATGTCACAGAACAGTGAAATAAAATTTCTGAGAAAGCTGTTTTCTAGTCATAGAGTTGTGGTGGAGTCAACTCACTCCAGAAATGCCATGGAACCTGCACCATGGAGGTGGAACCACTGAGGTACTGCTGAATTCCTTCTGGTATTAAATACCAACATTAATATGACATTTTCCTAAAGAGGTGCTTCCTCTTCTTCCTCCAGAAGAGGTTGTAAACCATTCTGATGTCTTTTGAGACCAGAACCTAATAACATGTTTTGGATATGTCCTTTCATTACAGTGAATTATTAAAATGTAGGATTATAAATTGTTCTGCTAGACATTATTATACATATTAAATGATTTCTTTATACTTCAGAAAAGAAAACTAATGCACAATTGCCAGTGCTATCTCTTATGCAAACCCTCAGCCACAGCAAACAAGTCTGTTTTGCTACAGAATTATGTATTTCAGTGGATGGTTAAAGTTCATTCATCTTAATATACTTATTATATAAACATACAGAATGGCTGAAATAGAGGGAAGAGCATTCTGAGTTGTATGGGTTTTTTCGTAATTTATGCTCATACTCTTTATTTTAGTATATTTAGTTGCAGAAACAGTAACATACTTTTAAAAATAAACTTTGCCTGGCACTAGGAGCAAAGGGCAGAAGATTTTGACAAGGCATTTACATTTTTTTCCAAAAAATGACTCAGTAGTTTGCATTTGCTAGGAAGAAATTGTTTTTTTATTTTTTTTTCTAAATAAGCCATCACATTCAAAGTTGATTTGTTCCAAGGAAAGGAGCCGAAATTAGTTACTGACATGCAATAACTCATTTCTTATTTTACCAACAGTAATTAAATTGCCTGGAACTGTTGTCATTTAACAGCTTATTAATTGACTAATGTGCATTACTTGCATGCAGGCTATAGGTAAAATCCAAGGATTAGGAAAGGAAGAAAGAAGGAGAAGAAAAACCTCACTGCTTTTTGTGACCATCATAGATGAATGATTAATTTATTTCTTAACGGAGTGTCATTTTTGCAAACACTAATAGGTTAGATTTTAAATATGCAATTTCATCAGCACTAGCCCTAAAGAAGGAAATGGTAGTCAGCTATTAATTCTTTGGAAAGGAGAAAAATGAGTAATTGGTTCTGCTTTCTTTTAACCATATGAAGGTTATACAGCTCTTTCTTCCTCAAAAATCAATGATTTGTGCTTGGTTCGGTATTTATATTATACAATTCCTTCCTCTAATCCTGCGATTGGCCAAATATTCTGAAACTTTCCTCCTTTTGTTCCACCAACATGGAAAGAAACTTTGTCACAGGCATCAGGGAGTCTCAGCCTAATAGAACTACACACAAAAGTGGTTATAGGCAAGTTCAGCAGCTTTGATTGTGTCCAGTCAAATATGATACATTCCAGTGCTGCATTAGTGGCCTATGTGGGGAAGAAAAAATCAATGAGGTCAACATCTAGGTCCCAGCTGAGAATAATCCATTTCATAAAAATAAACTGAAAAGTTCTCAGTCATCCTAGTAAACTCTAATTTATAGTGTTGGAGGCTCCTAACAGAGCCTATGACTGTGTGAATAGACAGGAAATCATAGGTCACGTTTTTAAAGGGAGAAATGTGAGATGGGATTTTCTGAATTACCTAACCATCAAGAGACTTATAACAATAGTGTCCTTCTGTGAAACTGGGAATCAACAATTAGAAGATGTGAGGAGGGAAATGAATTAGATACGTGAGCTGCCTAAATGTGAAAGCAGCATGGAAATTAAGTCCAATGAAGTAGCAGTTAAAACACTGATGAAAAAAGAAAGAAAATATGAAAGTCATTGTGTAGGGCTTCTCAGAGGATGAAGGGGAATGGAATAGCTCCAGGACACGAGGCTGAAGAGACCATCCATATTACTCAGTTTATACACCATGGCTGGGAGTTGTTTGTCCAAATGCAGGAATCAATAGTGCCCATGTCTCCATCTGCTTGGCTCTGCAGGTCTGTGACAAAAATCAGGTGATTCTTAGCACTGTTTTTCCTCTTTTAAGGCACAGAAGGTGACTTGTAAGCACTCTGCAAGTGCTTACTTTTCTGCATTGAGTTGAAAGGGAGTCTGTACCAACAGATGAGGTGTAGAGATCCCCCCTGCAGATCTGTGAAGTGGGAGAAGATTAATCCTGTACGGAAATGCTTGCCTGTCCTATCTGGGAACTTTGCCAAGTACTTGGTTCTTAAATGTCACTGGCCCTGCACCAGGCCCAAAGTATGGTGGTGGTTTTGGGGTCACCATCATTCCTGTTGTTCAAAAGCAGCCCACAGATAATGTGAAGGCTTTGGATTTCTGTGATCATGGTGCAGAGAGAAGGAAAAGAACCTGAATGTGCAGTCAGACTCCCTGGAATTCGTTAGGCTGTCTTTCAAAGTGCAACTTCATGTAAGCCCGTAACGTGCTTGTTTTTATTTCAATAAAACAGTAATTTTGACAATAAATAAGTATGTCTGGCAGAATAGATGGGAAGGCTATGAAACTATTAATAACATTTGGACACCTCCTGCACTGTTTTAATGCATCACAAGTTAGCACAGTATTGATTCAGTATCAAAGTTCTGAGAAACAAGCCTCTTACCAATATCTAGGATCCGATGTTGTAATTGAACTAGAAAATGTTAGATTTCCAGCATTACTGCTGAGAATTCTTCCCAATAAGTGTGTGTTTTCCACTGAGGCTGAAATCACTGCAAGTGTTAGTTTTAATTTTTTTTCCTTTTTGTATTTTTCTTATCATACAGGTTCCCTTCCTCCCCTCTGTGTCTAAAATAAACATAATGGGGCCAACTCTTGCATTTTACTACCTTTACTTGTGGGAACATCCTGTCAGATACTTGGGTTAAAAAGGTAATTAAATCTTTTGTGGAAGGATTAAACTTTGTAGAAAGGAAAATGGGTGGACTTAGAAAAAATTATGTAGGGAAAGAGACCCAGTAGGAATCATGGGCAGAAGAAGCCTTTGTCAGTGTGTGAGGAAAGAGGAAAAAGAACAGAAAAAGAAAGAGAGCCATTGTTAGGACACCGAAGCACAAGGAAGAAATCAGACTTACTACTTGAAGGAGAAATGAAATAGTCTGAAGGAAGGAAGGGAGAAGAATGGCTGTGTATTTGAGTGGATGTTGGTATACTCAAAACAGATTGTACAGCAGATTCCATTATACATGCCTTCTCATTTCAGAATGTCCCTCAGTTTTGCGCATCCCTTTTATCCAGCATCTTACATCTACAGCTATCAACCTCCAGAGTTTGTCAGTAAAACTGAAGAAATGCAGACTACACCTTTTTATTTCCAAAGCTCATTTTGATTTTGCTTCTTAGGTCTAGGATCACATTGATCTAGTTTCTTGCAGGAAACAACATTATAAAGGGAAGCCAAAAGGTTGATCTTTTTGTTTAATATCCTTGTCTTTGTTAGATGCTAGTGGTTGTTTATTTATGTATGTACCTGCACCTGCAGAATAGTGTCATTCTTTCTTTCCTGGTAAGTGGCCTCAGGTACAACATCCTGCAAGGTAAAAGCATATTGTTGTTAGACAGCAGAAGATACAGCTATGTAGGAGGGGTAAGAGGAGGGAACTAAAGAGTCAGGAATGTCACTGCACTGCAGTAGCACCCTTTTGTCAAGTTACATCAGTAGATTTATCCAAAGGATGTCAAAACTACATTTTTTCTTCCAGTGTGTGAACTACCAATGCTGGGCATGGTATGGAGGCATTTGCCTCCCTGATGACTTTTCAAAGTGCCTGGGTTTTCCTTATCTATGCTGTTTTTGGTGAGAGTGTGTTCTGTGTGAGAAGATATGTGGAGTGCAGAAAATCTTATTTCTGGTAGGAAGCTGGCAGTTCTTCCTTATCCCTACGTGATTCATCACATACACAGTGAATGCCAAGTGGCTGAAAAGCCACAGCTACCAATAAATTGCTGGTTATGTGTATCTTGTTCTTCAATCGTTTTTCCATAGATAATTATGTATAACAAAAATGTCCAGTGTAGATAGACTAGAAGTTTTTTATCCTTTTTCTTATTCATCCTAGATGGCTCCTAATCAAAAAGAAAATATGCCAGCAAACCACAAGTGGCAAAATTGGAACCTGTAAGTACCCATGATCTACTTTAAATGTTTAGCTTTTAAAATGGAAATGACACTGACTTCACATCACTGCATCACACACATCAAAATTTCAAAATATGAAGAACTTCTGAACCTCCTATGATTTCTAAACAAGTACTGTCCAGAAAACATTTAATCTTTCTGACTGATGAGACTGTAGAAATAAAAAGGAATTTCAGTGGTTCAAGTCCGGTAACATTTTGTTCTGGATCAAATGTATCAAAGAGATACAGAAATTATGAATTGTCTGGATCAAAAGTAGTTCCCAAAGCCATCTGGCATATCATCAGGCTCTGTGGTTCTTCATAATGCTGTGGAGTTAATCTACTGTCTCATTAGAATAGCTGACAAACCTCATTGAAAAGTACTGCGTACCTGTATATCTCTCAGCTGTAGGAACACAAGGGCAAGTAAAGACAAATCTTTCAGGAAGATACCTTAGAAAGGATGCCAACCTCCTGAGAAAAACATTAAAATAAGATTTATGTTTCGGTGGCTATGGGTAATGTCACAGAAATTTATGCTAAAACTATCTTCTCATATTGGTATATGCCCTTTTCCACCATCATACCAGTTGGCTTGACTATCTGTGCATTCCCATTCAAGATTGAAACAGGTTTTAGATAAATGGAGAAACATAACCTGAAATTTTCTATTCACAGATCTGAATGTCTTGCTCTTTCAACTGCAGAAAAGCTATTCTAAAATACTTTTGGAACTTTACATTACATTTGTCCAAATAGCAGTAATTAATTGACACTGCCGATGCTTGCTTCTTGTTTCTCATCTATTTATGAGACATAATGCCAGTGCAGTTGCAGTGTTCTGGTGGAAGTACCTGTGCATGAGAATTTGTACTCATAGCTGTTGTTTCTGTGGTGACACAGTTCTTTGCATCCATGACATCATTATTGACCTGGACAGTAACAGACATGAGTTTGCACGTGCCATTGCTGCTGGGACAGGGCTCCTGTCATTTCAGGAATGCTCTGGTGTGTTGTTGCTCCTCTTCAAACTGAGGTGCTGTATATCATTGAGTGCACAAGTTTCCAGTTGCCACTGTGTGGAACTCACATGTTCACAAACCAACAAAGGAAAGAGAGCACATGACATGGGATTCAGAAATAATTCATGATGATTTAGTTTAATTTGAGTTACTATAACCCTAAAGCTCCATTAAAACCTAAAATGAATGCTATTTCCTCCTGAGAGCAGAGAACAATCTGCTAACTTTTGCCAAGATGAGAGCTATTACGGTATACAGCATGAATGCATATAAATTACCCGGTTTATATTTGCTGTTTTTCCTAATGTTAACTTTGACTGGCATGTCAAATTAAAAGCAAGAGGGAAAGAAAAGGAAAAACCTGCATCAGATTAAGAAACACGTAAAGAAGTGTAATTTGCAACTACAAAACACAAGACCTTCACACTTCAAACAATCCAAGCAGGTTTTCTTTTAATGATTATGTTTTACTTTTTTCCCGTTTATACTAGGGATGCATAGGGAACTACAGTAGTACTTGGAAAAAATTCAGTAAGCCCTGTATCTCGTTTTTTCACAACTCTAGTAACACTGGGGATGTTTCAGGTTTCCTACTGTTAATGTTTGGTGCAAGGAATACAGGAAAATTAAAGTAGGTTGAAAATTCCTGATTGAAACCAATGTAAAATACCAAAGGAAATTTTATATCTCAGGACATGGCACTGGAACTGTCCTGAGCACTCTTTTAATGGCACTTGCAGACTTTTGCAGGTAAACAAATAGGAAGTTGCTTTCCATTAAGGAAGACAGATGCTGCAGAGAGTCTGCTTCTCCCCAGAGCAGCTGCTCTATCTAAGATCCAAATAGGTCATTTAAGCCCTGATCCCAGAATGAGAGCTATTGGGTCAAAATGTGCCTATCCAGGGACTAAGTCATGACCTGATAAAAGTAAAAATCTGGGATTTTTATATATACTTAAAGCATGTTTTCAGAACATGAATATTTCAGAAGAATATTTTTCCTTCCTCTCTCTTTGTATTTTATGCAGAGAGCTTCAACTTTTGCACATTTTAACTCAGCTGATTTTTGCTCCCAGAGTTCAGCTCTTTTTTCATTCAGATAGTTTAATTTACCCACTCTTTTATACACAGAGCTACTGTGTTTATGGATAGCGAAATGTTTTTCTATATGTCAAATGAGCTTTTAAAAAGTATTATACTCTGCAGGCATGCAGGGGATGATGTTTAAACATAGCTTTCTCTTGCCTAGGCTTCCAGACGATTGAATTTTGAATCTCCTATGAGGTAAAAAAATTGATTATGGACCATTTTGGATAGGGTTTGGAACATAACTATATAGCTATCTATTGATGTGCATTACCAGAAGCATCATAAAGCAACTGGATCCAGGATGTCTTTTTAAGGAGATTATTGGATAGGGAATGGCTTAACATTTTTAGTTTCCTGTTGAATATTTTGAGCAGGGAATGATATTGCAGCAGAAGTCAACTGGAATGTTATCTTTCCCTCTTACAGAAGCTAAAAAACTCATCAACATGCAGTTGGAAAAGCAACAACTGCCCAAGAAGCAAGGGGCAGTCAGGGACAGATGGCAGAGACAGGCTGAAGGCTCACCTTTCTGTGCTGGCAGTGGGCTGGGGCAGCTGATGCGGGTGGTAGGGAGGGTGGGGAGACTGCCATTCCCACTGCTCTGCATTGCCACATGCCCTCTGTGCCGCTGGGACTTGCACCAAAGCTTTTGCCTACAGTGGCCAACCCACAGTTAATGGCATCTCAGATGCCAACAGGAATGAAAATATGCTTTCTCTACACAGTGAGCTTTTTAAGATGTCTCAGAGTTATTCAGTTTTGGAGTTAAGAAAAGGCTAGAGCAAAGTTGTACTTTTATCTGTTTTCCTTCTCCTGAACTGTCACTTGTATTTTAACCCTTTTCCTACTGAAGAAAATGTGAATTTATTGTCCTTATATCTTTGCTCTTTCCCTTTTCATACTAAAAAGAATCAACTTTTAATGTTCTCTGTGAGTCTAACACATTTCCCAAGTCTGTTAATTTCCTTACTGTGTTATTTCCAATTACGAAGTCATCAGTCTCAATTCTATGACTGTTTTTGACTTCCTCACTCGTTTTTTTTTTCCTTTGCAGTTTTGAGTTCACTCTTTTATTGCTAAAAAATCCTAGTATTTTTATTCCTGTTTGAAATCTGACTGCTTCCGAATCCCTAGGGTTCCAAGCCAATATGTTTGGTAATGACTTCATACAAAGGAAAAGGAAATGAAGCCAATTTGTGTTTTCCATTGTTGTGATAAATGCATATCTGAACTTTCAGCTGGTCTTGGCTTCAAAAAATAAAGTGACCAACTTTGCTGGGTGACACTATGGTCTGAACAGCAAACATTGTTTTCTTTGTTTATTTTTTGCACTCAGGTGACTTATCCTCCACATTTGAAAGGAAAAATAAGAGATGCCGCCATAAAATTAAACAGGCGATTACTATAAACACAAAATTAGAATAAAGTCCAGGTATTTGAACAAAGATTAATGTAATCTTATAACAGGCACTGCATAAAATCCCACAAAAAACCCCATGCCCTGAAAGAGACCACAGAGGTACAGAAGACTCAAAAGCCTTTGAAATTATCCCAAATACAGGTTTCAAGGAAATCAACATTTTCTCTGGAAGACACCAAATATTATCAGTGTTTTCTGTTAAGGGATATTTTGTTCACATGCGTTGTGTGGTAAACCCTCAGTAAAAGCTACCAGTATCCCTGAATTTTTGTGTGATCTATTTTTTCCTGCTGTCTCTTGGAGTGACTGTATTCTTCGTAAGGGAGGTGATTGCAAAGCCTTTCCCAACGTCCCCTTTCTTATCTTACCTTGGAGTTTAAAAAATGAGATCAGTTTTTGTTTTCTTAAGAGTTCTTGTATATTTATACCCATGCAAAGGAGAGCTCAACAGAACACACATGTAACCACGAAACTGAAAAAAACCCCTCAAGCAAAACAACTAAACTTCAGCCCCACCACCACCCCCGCTTAAGCAACTGCTCGTGGCCAAGTTTTCTGTACTAGGAACCTCACAATCTACTGTGTGTAAAACTGCTTATCGGGATATGTTGGTTTTGGGGCAGATCTCCCAGTGACCCCTTTAAAATCAGGGCAAATTTAGTGTTCTTTGTGTGCTGCTGTTGCCCCATGAGCAGTAGATGAGCTGACACAGAGCAGGGTCATGTATCTCTGCCTTGCAGTGCAGCCACACAAAAGTGGCATTAACATAGCTGTGCTTAAGTAATAGTACAATTCTGAGAAGTGTCCTCAGAGGATGAATTGTACTGAGAACCGGTGTACTGATGCTAAATTGTGCACTAAATTGGAGGCTTAAAAATGAGTAAGCTAGTAAAAAAGATGTTAAGGTGAAAAGTGAGGAAATTAAAGTGTTGCAGCTCAGCATGGGGGCCACTTAAACATCCCATAAAATGAGTAATAAATGACTACCCCTAGGAGGAAAGAAAAAAAACCAACCTACTCAAAGAGTAGGATTGCAAATTAATAGGTATAGGTAAAGGCAAAATTCTGGAAAAGCTGAACATGTCTCTGTACCGGAAGCGAAGACCTCAGCTTATGCAGAGGATTATAATTAATGGCAGGTAAATATGAGACAGAAATGTGGGGATACTAAAAGGCATTTTGCAAAGCAAACAGCCAAAAGCGTATAAGCAAATAAAAAAGAATTTGTTTAAATCTACAAAGAGCAGGAAGCCTACTGAAGCAGACAGAGCCAGAGTCAGCTAAAGGACAAAGCTCTAGGAGAGGGGGCAGAAGAGGAAACAGCTGTGTGGTAGCTCTCCTGGCTGCTTCTCCTGGCCATGCTCTTTCTTGGCCTGATGTCCCCTGCTCTGAGTACTTCTCTTTCTTGCCACAGGCCTTCTTAAGTGATTTTGAGTGTTTTTCTCTCCAGTTTTTCTTTGGTCTGTGGACTTTGCTCTATCACTGGGCACAGTCTCTGTCTTGTGTTTCCAACTGTGCCCTGGAGAAAGGGATATTTCCCCAGGATTATTTAAGTCTAGAAGCATTTTGAAAATGGAATGCCTATAAAATCCCAGACCCAAAAGATCCTTAGGGAATTTAATCTCTATAAATGTTTTGTCAACAGTTTCTTTTACCTCTTTTGTGGCTTATATCGCAATGATTGAAATGTGGGACCATATGGTATAACATAAGATATTAAAATGATAAAGAATACACAAAGCATCCTTGCAACAGCTTTGTGCATCTGCTTCAGCATCTTGGCTAAATTCCAATATGGGTTATTAGATTCCTAAATTCCCTACTCTTTAATTGTCTCTGTGATGATGTTGAATTGCTTCTGTTCTAGTGTCCTGTGCATCTGTGCCTCAGTTTCCCAGCTGCACTGTCCTCTGATTAAAGAGCCAATTTAGGATTAACCCTTGAGCCCAACTGTTAAATCTTGCTGTACCAAAACAGTCCTTGAGAACAAATTAATGTTTTCAGCCACGCTTCTGGGTTGCTTGTATTCTGCTGGTGTCTTTGGGGGGCTGAAGTGGGTGTTTCTCTCTCCTTTTCAAAGTGTCCTGAACAGGACACTTTGACAGAGTCCCACATCTTAAATAATGTGCTGCTAGCACTTTATTCCTCACTAAGTACCCTTTTATATGGTGAACATCCACCAATTTTAGTATTGGGAAATAATCTGTGAAATTTGGAAGGGAAACAATTTTAAAATAATGTAAGTTTATAATGTGCAGCCTAATATTGTTCTAGTTTGTTCTCTGAATATTTTGGGAGTGTTTGGTATTTAATAAGTAGAATGCTGTCTTTAAGTACTTCCTTTGCCTTAAGCTCTTAAGATATTATTCAGGCACTGAGAGTAATGGAAAATCACTTGTTAGTGAAGAAACCCGATTTTTGGATGAGGTAACCACTTTATTGTGTAGGGTTTTATTCTATATTGTGCTATATTTAACAATAGAGACAGATCTGGGAATGAATGAAGGGAAGTAGTTGGTTAGTAAGAATGATGATAGATTTCCTCGTGTAGTCATGAAAATGACATGTAGAACCTTTCCCTTTGTACAGGAGAAAAAATAAGCTGTGGTTTTGAAATGTAGCTTAAGGGAATGGTTGGTAAAAAAAATGCTAAAAAAACGTTAAGAACATGTGCCAACAGTAACTGCCTGTGTTTGTTTTGCTTTTGGTTAAAAAGTCAATTTGAATTGGAAAAGTAAAAATTTATGTAATTGGGGATTTTGATAGGGAATGAAATGGAACCTACAGAATTTCCATGGGTTTTGAGAGGAGGTTTTTTTTATTACAAAGCATGTGTTTTAATAGTTTGAAATAATAATGTCTTATAATACCTATATATATATATAGATGTGTGCATGTGTGTCTGTATACACGATATCCAGGGAAGGTGAGAGTAAGAGGAAAAGAACTTCCAATAACTTGGTAGTCATATAAAAACAAACATTAATCAGAGTAGGTTAAAATTTCCCAACAGGAAATGTAGAGAACCAAATCATACTCCGTGTGCACCATTCGAGTAGCCACACTGTGCTGTGGGGAGTCCTGGGGGCAAAGGATCTTCCCACCCAGATGTTCCACAGCTGCAGAAGGGCAGGCAGAATAGTCTGCTTCATTGAGGAAAGCTCGGTTGTGTGGGGAAAGTGTTTGGCTGAGATCTGCAAAACTATAGGAAGGAAACACTTGGGTTGGTTAACCATCACTCAAGCCAAGGTGACCTGGAAATTTCCAGGCTTACTATTTCTATTATTATTTTATTGTAATAAGTTTTTTTATTCTGTTGTGGGGAAAAGAAATCAGAGCTGTAACATGACTGAGGCTAGTCAGGGGATAATGTACCTAACCAGTATTTCAACTCACTCCTTGTCCAGAGATGACAATATTAACCCAAATATAATTTTTTTTCCTAAACAGACACAGCTTACTGTAAAGCTGGAGGCCAGACATCACATTTTAATTTGTATCTGACCTTCCCCTGAATCAGAAGTGCTTGGAAATAGGTCACTGTTCCATCAGAGAATCATATCAGAGCAAATATTTAGTTGTGCATGCAGTATGTACTTTTAATGGAAATGTTTACCTAACGCACATTATATTGTGCGATAGGGTAGTTATGTCTTTCCTCTTCCTTCTCTTATCTCCTGTGTTACAGCTAATGTAGACCAGACACCGATCACCCATGCTGGAAATTTATCTTCTTAGTTTGTACAAACCACATTAGTGTAACAAAGCTTAAAATAACTGCTGTTAAACGAAAAAAACCCCACAAAAACATTTATGGGAAGTGTTTTATTTCCTTGGCTTCTATTTCTCATGCATTGATGATTAAAGCTGTTAAAAATCCACGGCAGTATTTCTTCTGTGTGTTAAATCTGTGGGCTTGAAATTCTTCATAGAGCTGATCAGTTCTGAGCTCTAGGAAACCTTGATGGAGGGGAGAAAAAAAAATCATAGTGAAAATATGAGTGACAGAGCAAATAGGTGGCAGAAGAGTATCGTAGAGAAGAAAACACAGGCTATCAGAATTATGTTTCTAGCTTGGGCATGGACCTCATGTTTCATCTCTTGTGCTGCTTTTTGGCGTGGATGTCTTGCCCCCATAGATGCAAACTTGTTGTCTCCTACACGGTGTGGACCTCGTGCTCAGCCTTGTGGGAGCCGCTTAGCCAGTGATACTTGGGTCTGCTCCAGCAGACATTGTCGAATCACGCCTCTCTGTTCACAGCCTGAGTACATCCCATGCTCAGTGATGCCAGACCCTGGGAATACAATGGTAGTTCTAAGGCTTCTCTCAGGCAGCCTACAAGTCTGTGATGAATCAGTGAGGCTTCAGAAGCCTTCAGGTTAGGGTTGGACTCTCCAAGATGTAAAGCATCCTGCAGGTCATCATCCAATGGCTCTCATTCATCCCCAGTCCTATTGGGCCATGGATCCTCAGTGTCTCAGAAACTCATACTGCTTCCACTCAAGTCAAGAGGGCTGGCTATGAAGCAAATGAAACACTTCAAAGCATTTTGCATGCTTCTTATTACCTGCTCACTTTGTTCACTAGCTCTTTCACATCACAGCAACCAGTTAACTTGTCCAAATTAAGACCTTCCTTCCCCTTTTCTGCCCCCTCCCCCTCTTATGCTTTTCATGATATACTATGGCTAAGAGCAGCCAGACCTATGTGAGGAAGAAGAATGTGGATCAAACCCTGCAGAAGGAGGTCCAGGAGACTGCACACCATGTGAGAAACAGCCATGGCTTTTGACATTTTCTGGCATATTATGTGATCCATGTGGAACACACCAAAAATTGAATGTTGATGAGATTTACCTGGCATTTCCTGGCTTACAATCTATGGGCAGTGTAACTATGAATATGAGGATCCTTGTGGGAACCCAGAGTCATATGGTCAAATATTCAAAAATAAACACAGTTTTGTCAATGCTGCTAATGCTTTTCTACAGATCTCAAAACCATTTTTCAGCCTTATACTGAAAAAAAAAGAAGTTCTGATAATTTATGTTACCCAGATGTTTTAAAATTCAACAGCTTTCACTACCCATAAATTTAATAGCATTAAGCACCTGCTGGCTTAGAGAAGCAGTTCCTGCCAAAAAGAAAAGCAGGAGCAGAAAGATACACTACTAATGTGCTCTCTTCCTTACTGTCAGAGCTAAGGCTCTGAGCTGGAGCCCAGCAGAGCATTGCCCCATGCAGAGAAAGTTTTTCTGCGTTTGTGCTTCAGAGTAGGGGACTCATAACAATTCTAGCCTGCCAAATAATAAAAAAAAAAATAGGGGAAAAGAAAAGTAAGTTTGGAAAGTTTGGTAGGAGACTTGTCTTAGGCACTTGCTGAAGCTCAAAAAAAGGCTGATTATTGAAAACTGCGGAGAAATCTATAATGAAACATCAAAGCCTGGGGGCCCTTGGCAGTGGGAAAGGAGCACAGGTCTGTGACAGTCAGTAGCACTTACATCAGCCTAGGAGCTGCACCTGGAATGTCAGAGGAACGTGACGGGTCTGACCACAAAAAACAGGTATAGCGGTGATGGATAAGCTTCAAAGGACAGATTTTAATATCTGTGGAGAAACTCAGGAAGGGAAGGCTGAAGGGAAAAGGGAAATGCTTGAACAATTGAATGAGGTGGGAAGTCATTTAAGAGTACAATTTTGGAAGGAACCCCAATGCACTAAAAGCAGAGAAAACAATGAGCAGAAAGAGATTTAACAGGCTTGGCTGAATGCAGCACATAGAAATTTTCAGTAACGTCCTTGCAAATATAATCTTCAGCATAGCATCAGTAGGTTTACAAGGCTTTTATTTCTTTATGAATGAGCATGTGAATGGTTTTTTTATTTATGGAATAGTTGCTGAAAAGGAAGAGCACAAACAATGATTCAGAGAGAAGTGAGTGTTACCAGATTGCTGTGGGTGAGTTGCTAGTAAAGAAACGGAGGAGAAGGACTCTGCTGTCCATGATGGACTTTGGAGGCTGGCAGCACGGAATTGGAGCACATTTTCAGAAAAATTTTTGTAGGTGTTCCTGTGGTATTTTGGAGGAATTGCCTAGCAGTCAGGCCATGTTTGCAAGATGCCATTAGTAAAGAAATGGAATGGAAATGTTTAAAGTTGGAGCTCTGACAGAACAAGCTATCATCTCCTGTTTGACTTCCATGAGACTGTAGCAGTCAGAAAACTGTGGTTCAGTCACTGTGAGCATCTTGGAGTATGGACTATGAGCACCACCTTGTCCCAGCAGACAGTAGTGTATAGAGCCAAGTGACTGCTGGCTTGCAGAAGGGCTGAAGTGAAGCATTGCTGCTTTTAGGAGCAGCTGGTTGACAAATCAGTGAGAACCACACACTTCAAAACAAGTAATTTGTGTGAATTAATTTTTCCAATGTATCTTATGGTGGACCTGTGCTTGTATGTGGTATCTTAGTTTGATTTGTGAGAAGGGGTAGTCTTGAGGCTTTTGTTGAAGAAACGTCTGCAGGTAGAAGCTATAATAATAATGTTTCACAAATAGGAGTCAGTTTATGTTCTGCTCTTGGAGCAAACCAATAATGTACCTCTGACTCCAAAGGGAAATGTATTGTTAATAGAAAAATTGTCTTTATCCTCTCTTTCTATTTAAGGCAGTCTTTGCTGCCAGTTCATCATGAACTCATAAAGGTCTAATGCAGTATGGATTAGACTGAATAAAATTGAGAGAGCAGCAAGAATTCCAGATGTTCATTAGTGGAGTGGCTATTGTAAAAGGCCACTGAGGAACCTCATCTGTTCTGTTCCTTCAAAGATTTCCAGTCATTAAGTAATTTTCAAGGGACTCATATCAGCAGATTCTGTTGCGTTTTATACAACCTTTCCTTTTGAACACTGTGGGCTTAGTTCACCACTGGCATTGGATAAACAGTTTCATTGCGGGTGCCCCCACTTATGTCAGTGCTGAATTCAGCCCCCTGCACTTGTGCATACATACTGTGAAGGCCACTCAGGTGCAATGACAGATGAGGTCTTAAAACTTTATTGCCCTCTGTCTAGAAACATAAGTAATAGTCAGTTTTGCATTGCTCTAACATTTTTTTAAAGTAAATTGGATTTTTTTGATTGTATTCCATTCTTACTTTTTAATAAAGTGTAGAAAGCAAACTTACAGGGTTAGATTTTCAATTTATATAAATAAAGGTATTTTTTTCCTACAAACAAGGTGCATTGATGCCTGCTATTGCAGCGAGCTGCATCCTGCCACCTATTGTTGTTCCCTATGCTGTAGAGGAATGCCTTAACTACCAAGAGAGAAATCCAATGTTGATCTTGTTCTGAATTTCAAAATAGCTTTAGTCATAGCTAAATAAGAGGCTGAACACTTATTTCTTTTTTTTTTTCCATTTTGTTTGGTGTGTGCATGTCATCGTGACTGGGTGGGATGTTTAGAATGTTTTTACCACCTCAAAAAGAGGAATGGTCCTCTGGGTCACCCAAATACCCCTAATTGTTCCCTTTTTCCAAGTCTGTTCCACTTTTTCTCCTCCTGCACTGCCATCTCTTCTTTGCTTTAAAGTACTAACCTTGCCCTTATTTTTTTGCATAATTTCTTACATTTTATTTGCACAAAGAAGAGGTCTTTCTTTACTGTAAGAAACTTAGACACAGTTTCTTACAGAGAACCAAGATGTGCTCTGTAGTCTTGATCATCAGAGCATTTAACTTTATGCATACGAATAATAACATTAACCTTAGTGCCAAGAATATGAAGGTGGATTAGCTGCTATGAAAGTTCAGTGACATTGGTTGTCATTTTCTTTCCATTTTCAGAATTGCCATTTTCTCTTTAAAGTCAGTGACGCTGGTAATTGTAAAGCCATGGCACAAAAAAGCTTGTCTTCCTAGCTGAATATACAGTCCTCAAATACAAGACTCTTCCAGAAAAGGAAAGAATTTGAGTTTTATTCTCATTCCTTAAAAGCAATAATTTCTCAAAGCAGCCTTAAAGACATATATTTTTATATATATATATATATATGCAGTGGGAGATATCCCTAGAAAAAAATATACAGCATTTTCATAACTTTTCATGTCCAAATGAAACAATGTTACTAACTGTTAGAGCTGTTCCTAAATACTCTTTCCTAAAACAAAGATCAGTCAGGTGGTGAGAGGACAGAATGATATTTTCGGCTTCTATGCCTTCATGAAGCTCCTGCCTCTTATTGGCTTAAAACTGAACAAAATACCACAAAACCATCCTCCCTTTGCTTTTTAATCAAAAGGCACACCGTTTCTTGCAAGGTTGTATTTTAGGAACTATGCATGATGCTTTCTAATGTTGATTCAGAATGTTTTTTAACACAGTCTAAAACTTGATCTTCTGTTACAAAAACCCCAACTGTTACTTTTTTTGTTCATTGTATAAAAAATATGTGGTACAGAGGGCACAACCTTTCCTCAGTCTTTGTTGTCACAGGTGATGACACTGCCGTTTGAGGCCAAATTCAGTCTTTGATTACAATGAGGGATGGGAGGATGTGCCTTTAGGGAGAAAAGGGTTTTGCATCTCTCAAAAGTTTTTGATTAGGTTTCTCTTTCATTGAGTGTATTAAAACCCAAGACTTTTCAGCTAAGATAGGAAGCCAGACAAAATACTTTGAGCCATTTTGTTACATGATTTCACTCAAAACAATTGTACTGAAACATATTTATGTTGGTAGAAGACTCAGCCATACAAGTGCTGTTCCTGACAAGTCCCTAGATCCGTCAGGGCAGATCAATTCCGTACTTCTCACAGTGTAGTGAAATTACAGTCCTCACAACAAAATGTGTACCTATGAATGTATGGACATGAAGCTTAATCAATAACTGCATTATTGTAAATTATTTTCTAATTAGGTATATACATTTATGCTTACAAATAGGTGGGAGCTTCAAGGAACTGGTCCCTGGTTTCAAGACTTGTGGCACTGTAACATAATTTAATGCTAAGTAGAATTCTCAAATTAGTTGTCGCTTTTATACTTTCACTTCCCTTACTTTGCAGCCTGAAAAACACGGATTATTTGCACTTAACCCAATACTAAGCCCATTTAACGCTAGGCCCATTTTTAAGCTTTTGGGCAGTGCCAGCTCCAAGTGGAATCCAAAGCCTCAGGTTAACTGTTTTCTCTGTGCAGTTCCTGGCAAAAGAAGGGCTCGTACAAAGGGATAATAGCAAATAGAATAATAGCAGAATAATAGCAAAAGGAGGGAGAATTGCAGCCAACCAGGACAAAATTCTCAATGAAGGATTGGCTTTAACTCCCATCACTTCTCAGAACTGAGCTGTTGGCAGTGTCTCCACAGGACCCATGGACTGGCACTCTTTCCTGAGGGCAGGGGCCCAAAAGAGTTTCTTTTAAAGGGCTGAGCTGGGTTAACTTTCATAGAGCATTGCCAGCAGGTAAAATGAACCTTTTGTAAATTAGCCTTGTGATTAATGTACTCATCCAGGAGCAAAGGCTGTGTAATCTACTATTCCCAAAGGAGGCCTGAAGCATATCTCCCATGTGAATACCCTAAATCCCAGGCTGTGAGGGAAAAACAGCTTGACCATTCTGGTGAAGGAGTGGCATTGGACAGCAAACAGCAACTGGACAAAAATCATGTTCATAGATAACATGATCACATGATAACATGATAACATCAAATAAGCATATGTCCATAACATAGATATGTTATGGACATATGCTTATTTATCTTGCATATTTCATTTGCCAAACTGTAAATGGGTGTCCTGCTCTTGATATCTGTTCTCAGAGCTGCTCACATGAATTACATTAAACTATAACCAAATAAATAGCAAAAATAATTCTGAGAGTGATACATACCTCATTTCAGTGACTCCCCCGGGAGAAAATCTGGCAGGTCTCTTCAGAGTTTGAGGACACTGATAATCATCGCTGACTTCAGAGGAAACCATGGGCACCTTACACTTTCAGAAACAGAAAACCGTGTTTCGTGTTGCCACAGTAAATGTACGAAACAGCATATTTGGAAAAATACTTGGTCTAAAGAGCTGATGGTACTTAGTCCTTCCTGGTAGATTGGCAAGGCCTCCAAATAAAAGGATTTGGAATAAACAAGAGAAAGACTATTTCCAGGCTTGGTATCCCTAAGTAAAGTTCCTTGCCTTTTGAGCTAAAGCCAAAACTTTAATGGCAGAAACCTGGAGAGATCACACACACTTTTGTCCAGTCCACAGGATTTGTGAAGCTAAGTGAACATTTAGAAAGGATTATTTTTCCTTTTTTTTTGATCATCTTGTTTGTCTGGTTGATTTATCCTCCTGTCCTCCTTACACTGTCTACACTTTAATCTGTTTGTGGTTTATGGGAACTATAAAAAGTCTTTTACACTGAGAGATTTACTTTATTTGAATGCAAATTAAAACTATTATCTTTCAGTTACAGGCCAAAGATTGCAAAATAATGCTTGTTTATATCTTGAAAACCCAATCTTCCAACCCCCCCACCCTGTAATGCCATGCAAATTGTTAGTTAAAGTAGAAATGTACAGTTAATTTTTGCGAATCATTTTTATGTTTTATATGCTAATTTGCTGAAGTAGATAACAAGACATAGAGGAGTTAGATTAGAATGATATGAAACTACAATATGCTTTGCTGCTGCTGACTCTATATAAATGCAGTCTTAGGCTCAACCTCCTCATGGTGGTTCCACTGAAACCAAAGAAGCCATGACAGTCCATGTCTGGTTCATATTCTTGAAGTTAGTGCTTATGAAAGGTGAAATGGAATTCACAGAAAGTCTACAAAGAGAGGGAGAAGAGGAAAAACTCATTACCTTTAGACAACTATGATAACACAAATGATATTTTGAAGCTAGACTAGGAAATAAAATGCATTTCCCACACACTGACCCTGATCTCTCTCTCTACGAGAAACTGTGGGTAGCGCAATCAGGTCCTTTTGTAGGGCAGAGAATCAAATGACCCAGCAGCTGGGTACGCAGCGTGCTCTTGTGAGGGGAGTGTATGTTCATTCACACATTCAGAAATTAATGGAGGCTCAAGGCCATAACAGTAACTCTGGCTTGATTTAATTCACAAAGGCTGATCAGACCAATCAGTGACGGAAGAAAAGACATTCTTAAAGGTCAGACACCTCCAAATCACATCCCTTTTCTGTTTTACCAGTATTGTTATTAGCTGACATGGAACATTTTTGCAGCTGTGAGAACAGCTCTCTTTAGGCAGTGAAAGCCACTTTTGATTGCCAGCATTCCGGTTGTGGGTTTGGTGTTGTCTGCTTGCCAAGAGAGCAGTTAGGTCTGCTGAGGAAGGAAGAATTGTCACACTGATAACTGATAACACAACCAACATCCACTGCCTAATGTCTAAGACATTTTGCTTCAACTGAAATTCTTCATTTCTATTAAAGTGTGACATTTCATAACCCTGAAATCCCTCCAGAAACTGGAGGAAAAACCACTACTGGTTTCTTTTCAAAAACTCTCAGTGGGTTGTCACAATATGAAGCTTGGGATCTCCAGTTAGCACAGAACATGCCAGTTTCTGCAATGCAAAAATCTGTTCAAGGTTTTGTCTGCATTTGGTAAATTCGTTTGTGGGACATTCACCATTGCTGGCGAATACAAATCAAAATCTGAAAAGAATAGTGAAATTACAGTCTCTGTTTTTCTTTTCTCCTAATCCCAACCTGTTTTCCTTAAGTCAATCAAAAATACTTAAAGTGAAAGAATGTGCAATTTTCCTTTGCAGAAAAAAAGCAATGAAAGCATAATGCAGTTGTAGTTCCTCAATGCCTCTTGCAAGACAGGGAAATCTCTTTCAGGTATTTTTTTTTTTCTTGTTGGAAGTTTTTTTGCAAAAAAAAAAAGTTTTCATAACCAAAATTTACAGGAAAAGAAAGGACAGTCTCACTGACAGTTTTAGGGTATTCTAGCAAGAAGTTCAAACTTTCACTTGGAAATAATTTGTGTAGATTTAAAGTGTGTCTTAACTAAATTATTGACGTTTAAAACACCTGAATTTATATTGAGTAGAAATGTTGATCCTGGATTAATAAAAAATATCACAACTTGGAAGGAATCTTCTACATGTGAACTGATTTACTCTCTGGAAAGAAAAAAAATCTGTAAAATTCCTCTTTAAAAAACTGTGGTTTGTAGACTGTTTCTGCTGGAGCTTTTCTTGGTCACTGCTTTATACAAACTGACTTGATTCCTAAATAACTTGAATAGACAGGACGGGAACCAGGGAATACAGATACAATCTTTAAATATTGTTTCTGCTATTTCTATAAGAAGTGGCTTAGTTAATTTTGACTGATATACTTTTATGGTCTGTTTTGAAATATTTTAATTTGAAGCTTGAACTGAGAAATAACAGGGCCAGAGGATTTTCCCTTTTGGTTTTTACTGCTTCCAAAATTAAGTTATATGGGTAAAGATCTTAAAATCTGGGGCCAGTGTGTGGCTTTGCTAACAGTATCTGTGTGATTGTGTCATTCTTGAAAAAGGAATGTTTCAAATAAAAAGGAAATGTCAACCTTGAGTATTTTTTATTAAATATCTTTTCTTCTTCTCTTCAAGTTCAGCTTAAGCTGGCCACTTCCTTTGTCTGGTTTATTTTTATTAGAAATGAGCAGATTCATTAACTGTGCAACTTGGTGGTCAGGCAGTGACTGGATATGTCCAATAATGGGTAATAGCTGTATTTTTCATTGGGAGACCAATGTTTGCTTTGGAGAACGCCTGGGGAACAGATGTAATCTGAGACGGCACCATGTTTACCTCTTGTTTCACTGATATGCTGAGCATGTTTGAAACCAGTGAGAAAGAAAAACAAACATTTCAGAAGAAAGTACCTGAAAGCACTCGCTGTACCCCAGACTGTGTCCCTGCGCTCCGGCCAGAAACTGCAGTAGCAGGGCTGCACACACTCTCATGAAATGCGAGCACACACGTGCACATGTACATATGTATTTCATGGTACTCTCATGCCCTGAGCCTGCCTTTCCAAGTGATCCCATCAGTCACTTTTTTTTTGCTGTGAGGGTGACCAAGCACTGGCACAGGTTGCTCAGAGAGGCTCCATGCTCGGAGGTACTCAAAAGCAACTTGGACGTGGTCCTGGGGAGCTAGCTCCAAATGGCCCTGCTTGAGCAGGTGGCTTGGACTTGGCTTGGCTTGAGGTCCCTTCCAACCTCAGCCAGTCTATGATTCTGTGATTTTATGTGTATCTAAGCCATTTGATGAACTGCTTGGCAACTGATGCGAGGCTACTGATCAATGTCTTTCTGCTCATCAGAAGACTTTCTTGATTTGCAAAGTTTCAAACAGTGAGTTTAATTTTATTTTTTTTGCTCCTGTTTGTGCCATATTTCTTGTCTTTCTAGCAGTTTCCACTTTCTACATGGATATTACTGGTAACCAAGGTCATTTTAAGAAGTAGTTACATGAGTAAGTCAGAAACAGTCTGAGCAACATGAACAGAAGTATTCCAGTACCATACACGATATTGAAATAATAAGATTCTTGTCTCCTCATGGTGTTTTCAGCATTATTTTCCCTGTCAAGATGACTAAATTTCAGATCGCAGTTTTCATGTATGCAGTAAGGTAAAGGAGGAAGTAGAACAAACAACAATTCATATTGCCCGTTTCCCAAAGCTGTCTCCTTACTCTTTAATGGTTTCTTTTGCCAAGCACTCTTCCTGTGGCAGCAGAATAAAACATTTATCCAATTTTGCACAGTTGCCAACATGTGTACTCCAGCTCAGTCTTACTTGGTAGAAATTGCTATGGATGTACACTCTGGGAGGCATTGCCCACTTCTGTGGGTTACTCTATGGCTCCCAATGAATGTTCAGTGGCCAGTGTGTTTCTTTGATGTGGTTCTAGCAGGCACTGGTCTTATTTAATATGTCATAAATGGAGCGGGAAGGAGTGACTTGTCACTAGGGCTGTTCACAGTCTACAGGGTTGGTTTGTGTAATGGCTTGTGAAATGAAACTTTCCATGTGCTTTCAGTGATTGTTAACAAGTCACATTTTCCAGGAGGTAAACTCTTCACAACAGTATCATTTTCTACTTTTGCAAGGGAGAGTGGGGGGAAAGTAGAAAAGCCAGGTGTAGGGACAGACTAAATCATCCTCAATTACAGACAGGTAAAGAAAACTCTGTGAAAGACCAGCCTGCCAGTGATCCCCCTGTGGCACTCTGTATATGTTTTCAGATTGTCCCCAGGAACAGACATCCCCAGCTGGGCAGGAGATAGCTGAGGGCTTTCCTGAGCAAACAGAAGCTTTTGCTGAATAAAATCCATGTCACTGTCACGGTAGTTGCCAGATTTTGAGGCTGCTCTGCAATAAATCGAGTGTGTGCTGCATTCAGGTGGAGAGCACATAGCAAACCTGAACCTTTAAACTTGCATTCCCTGCAAGTGGGATCTGGGTTTGCTATAGGAATTTCCTCTCCTGGATGCTGGAGTGGCTGTCTTGTGGCAAAATCTCTGCCACTTAGGAGTTGGAGACACCTGTATTATTTTCCAGTGGCAAACCCCCTCCTCTCTTGCCATTTTGTTACAGCTAAAACAACCTGTGATTGGGTGAAAAAGGGATGCTGTGAGTCAAGCTGCTTCTTAGGAACTTTTTCAGGGCTGATGCTTTCAGATTGGCCAATTCCCCAGAAACAACGTAAGGATTCAGGCTGGACCACCAGATGGAGAAGAGAGATGGGAGAGGAAAGATGGTTCTGTAGTGGGGAGGTTATTCATGCTGTATAAAGATATGATCTAGTTACAAACACAGTGCATTTGTATGGCTGTTCTTACCCTGTCTGCCTAGAGTGGGAGAAACACTTCTCTGCTTAAAAAGCAAGGAAGCAGAGTTCCTCCTGTCATGTTCAGTGACAGAAACGATGTCAAGTGCCATAGTTCTCACTAGCTGGGTCTATTCTATTGTGTTACAGGCTCCAGGGATGTGCTGCTGAGTGGTCAGTTTTCTAGGTAGTAATATTGCATTGCTATCTGTAATATCCTGGTCTTTTGGCTGGAGCCCAGGAGCTGGCAGGTAGGGCTCCTGCCTGACTTCCCAGCTGGTGACTCCACTATTGCTTGCAGTTTTGTCAACGGGGAGAGGTTCTGGACTGGCAATGAACAGGGATATTTGTTTAAAAGAGGAAAGGGAGATGGTAAAAAGAGACAAGGGCCTAGTAGAGGCATTGGTGTGACCAGTCATGTTATTTTGAGGAAGACTTTGCCCATATTGGCACAGCTAGGTCTAGCTTTACCCATAGAATCTGTCATAAAGGGGTGCCTCGGCATCGTGACAGTGTTTAAAAAGTTCCTCCAAAGAATGGTGTGGTCATCCATACTTTGCCTCATCTGTTGTGTAAGCAGTGTGTGACAGGTATAAACTCAAGGTTAATACCTCCCAGTAACTCAGGTATGCTTGGGTACAGTAAAGAAAAGAGCCTTTCCTGGATCCAAGTCATGTCAGCTTGAAGTGAAGTCTTCACTTCAAGAGTGCACAGCACTGTTATAAATTGATTGTTGTCCTTCCTTTTTTTTTTTTGCTCTTCTGGAACCTCACATGTCCCAGACTCACAGGGTGCTGGCACAGCGATGGCTACCAGTCGTGTAAGAAGCAGCACTCCTCTGGGTGCCACCTAAGTGCTCCTGGGATGAGCTCATGGTAAAGGTGCCTCTCTGGAGGTGCTGCAAGTTTTACATCAGTACCAAACTCTAGGTGGTGAGCACGGAGCACACAAACTAAACACTGAAGAAGTATCTAATGCATGGCATACCAGGCTGGAGTGTCTTCATTAGCCTGAAAAGCAAATCAACAGACTACATATCATCATGGCAAACGATGGGAAAACATGGAGAACTTTGGGAGTGTGTCTGCTAGACTAGCAATGAACAAGCTATTCCTAGACAATATGATGTATTACACATATTCTTGTCTTCTCATCTTCTGTTACTCAAATTACTTGGGAAAAGTTTTACTGGAAAGATGTGGATTGCTTTTATGTGTCACAGTACCTACTCTTTCACACCTTCAGTCTGTGTGACTGCAGACTGTTGAGTAATGGGATTCCTCTTCCCATTTCTTTAAAGTTAAAGATGAATGTTAAAGGTGCTGTTCAGATAAAGGTTTTATTCTGAAGTCACCTGAATATCTGAATCCCTCTGTCAACTGTGTTGCTCTTGGGATTTCACATGGAGCACAGTGTAGGCTCTTGAGGCTTGCTAGTATCTAGATGCTGTTTAATAATTTTGTAGCTTGTCTTTTCTAAGGAGACTTTCAAGATAAGGAATGTTGAATTGCTTTGTGTTTTTGAATATGAAATCATTGTCACATTTATGTTTGGAAGCAACAGATGAAATAATTTCAGAAAAAAAGACTGAGATGAAACAGAGTCCAGGTGATGACTGTAATAACTACGATGTTTGAATCAATGCACAGTACATAACACTATTAAATAGAAAATGTGCTTTTTTACAGCTAAATTTTTGTCAGTTTCAAATTAAAACCAAGGCTAGATTTCTGGCCTGACTTACACCCCATGTGATTTCATTAAATGTGGAATGATTCCATGGCATGTAACTTGGCAGTGAAGTTAGTTTTCAGTATGTGGTTTTATAGTTCAGGTGCAAAATACTGCTCTGGTGTGCTTGCCTCTAAAGGTTATTACACCTTGGACTGTACTTCTTTTCTTTGTTTCAAAATTTAGCAGATCAGCTCAACTGCTAATTTTCTCAATTCCCCTCTGCTCCTTCTCCTTAATTCTTCCTTTATTGGAAACAGGCTTATTAAAAAAATACTGATTGTTCACCCAGAATGAGGGCTAAGGTCAGTTGAAAATTTTAGAATATTAAATCAGACAAACGAATCATATTTGAAAATTGGCTACTTGACCATATTCGACCAGCCTTCTTTTTCTAATGTGCAGATAGGTAATAAGAATGCAGTAGATACCATTTATGCAATGACAGTAGGAAGGCAAGAGAAAGGAAATTCTTTTCTTTTTATTTTTCTTTCTCTGCGCAAAACACAGTGACAAAAAACTGGTAAATCTTCTGTCTCCGCAGGTGTCCTGTAATTAGGAAATGTAATTTCTTAGTGAATTTCTTGGTGCCTAACAAAACACACCTAGCAATAAATTCTTACATATGAGAATGTTTTGTTCAAAAGCATCATCACTGCACTTCATATGCACATTGATCAAGTAAAGCTAGACCTGCAGTGTAGCTCAGTGTAACAGGTTATTTTGTGTTATTGTAGTATTCATTTTGAAGATTGTTCTTGCCTGTGATGTTTGAAGTCAGGAGAAACTTCAAAAGCTCTTACTGTGCTAAGAATTATTCTCTATTTGCTCTCTTTTTGTATTTCTCTAAAAGGTTGCTGACCCATTACTAAAAAAGACGCCCACCTTGTACATGTCTTGCAGCACATGAATGTTTAGCAGTCAGTTTTGAGATGCACAGTTACAGTAACAAAGCAGTTGCCTGATTTCATTTAGTTTTTAAATATCAGGTGACCTCAATTAGCTTTCTGGCCCAACAATCTGCAAAATATAATTTGAAGCTTAACTAAACAATTTTCCGAAGAAATTTTTGTAGGGCTGTGTACAGAATTGGCACCTATTGGATTTCAAAATTCTGTTTGAGGGGAATGGCTGAACAGGTGAACAGAGCAGTGCAGATTGCGACCTGACTGTTGTGTTGGGCTCTTCAAACCAGTATAGCAACATGGAAGAAATACCTACAAGAAATGGTTAATCACTTGCCCATGTAATGATTAGAATGCTGCTTTCCAGGGCTTGGTCCTTTTACAGCTGAAGTCTTTGGGAATGTTTTTTGGTTTTCACAGGGAGATCAGGATGGTGAAATAAAGGTTTAGGATATGAAGCTTTCTTTGACCTCTAAGGAGGTCCAGAAGTACTGGATTCACTTGTAGGTTGTTATGCAGAAGGAAAGAAAATCTGAAAGCCCAAGAAGGTCCTCAAATAGATGGCCTCATTGAGACCTCCTCAAATTGTCTAACTATCCTGCAAACAGCAGAAAATTCCCCTTCTTATGGGATTTCCATTAGTTTGGGCTTCTAGTTAAATTGGAAGTGTTTAGTGCTCGCCCCTTCTGAGCCTGTCATTCTGTTTTCCATCTGCATCTAAGGAAGAGATGGGGTATCTAAAAGGAAGAAATATGAGGCCCACATTTCAGTGTTTTCAAGTTTGATATTTTGTTTATGCTGGCTCTACTAAGGTAAATTTTTGTTTGAAGTTTTGTCTACAGCTGGGCTCTTCATACCACCACCATTCCTCTCTGTCTCCTTAAGCCTTCACACCTCTAAGGCTTCTGCTAAATAGGGATGCAGTGGGCCAGCACCTGACAGTAACTATAGTGTGATATCATTAATTTCCTTACGAAGCCAGGATTAACTTGTAAAACTTTATAATAGGCATAATTAGTATATCTATATATATATATGCATATACATATATGTTTTTTTATATATATGTTATTTTAGCTGAATTAGTTTATGTATATGTCACGAGAGAATGAATGAAGTTGACCCAGCTTTGAGCAGGAGGTTGGATTCAGTCTCCTCTGGCCTGAACTGACCTAAGATCCTATGGTCTAACAACTAGTTTCTGTCCCTAGTTCCTGCTCCCCTACTGTTCTTCCTATGCAGAGGGATGTGAACTGGCAAATAATAGGATATTTGACTGGGATGCCTCTCTGAGCTGTGAAAATGTCTCTCTATCTCATGTATTTGGAAGTTATTCTCACTATAATAGTAATGCTTCCTTGTCACTTAATTGTATCTGTCTTTCCACTAGAGCTACATGCTGTGGATGACACCTGTCCCCTAGCTGCCCTCAGCTCATTGTTTATAGGACTTGTATTATGAAAATTGCATTTCTGATTATGATAATGACAAAAAACCTGGCCTTTGAGATATGATGTGTAATACACTGAGGGAACAGCTAAGCATAAAAAGTATGAAATTAAGTCACTTGCAATATTTTTTTTCCTTTTTTTCATTTGGCTGAGTTCATGCTGAAGTCCATGTGTTTGTTTTAGCCCTTTTGGGACATAGTTCAGCACATTATTTATACAAAGTTACTTCAGTGGCTGATTGTTATTAATTACCACCCTGTGTTCTTTGCAAGTCAAGCTGGACTCCAAATGAAATTTGCTTTCCAAAGTAATTAGGAGTTAATGTTGCAAAGTGTGTTGCTTGTTGTGTTGTATTCTTGTAATAACGTTTTTACAAAATTGTTCATTTGCTTGAAAACCCTCAAAATTTTCTCTGAAATGTGGAAAATATTTTTAAAAATATTAGAAAAGACAAGCCTTCCTCAACTTTATGCGTGTTTGACTTGGTGCAAAGAATTAACGCATGCCTGTTATTCTGTTACTTTTTAAGACCCCCTCATTGAAAGTAGGATGCAAGTTTGAACAGAACTTACATTGTATTAGGTGGCTTAGACCATAGAGTCACTGTCTATGCACTCGCAGCATAGATTCCTTTCAGACCACCTTAGAGAGGTCTTCTTCAGTTTACCACTGATCTGAGAGTTTGGTTTCAGCTTTTCAAAATGTAACTGCTTAATTTCTTGGGTTTTTTGAGCCAGCATCTTTCAGTCCTGTTTCTATGTACAAGGAAAACTGATGAACTGACAAAAGAAGTGATGCTTTTTTAGCTATCTAAATAAGAAAGGGAATAACTGCCTAATAACAGGTTTTCATGACCTGAAGTTTTCTGAAAACTTATGCTTTCTTCAGAGTTTATTTTTTTCCAATTAAAAAACTTTAATACTGTATCCATGGTTACGGACTGCATGCCAGCATGGGGATTTTTTCATGGGAAGGACAAGAGGCATGATGTAGAGTGTGTTTTCATCAAGATACCAGGTTTTCCAAAATTATTCTGTTGTTATATTTCTGCATACAATCAGACAAAAAGCCATCATACATTTTCTTTGCACAGTTACAGCTCAACTGAACATATTCCTTCCCACTAGAAGGTACAGGAATTTCTGCCCTACTCTTTTTTATGGTTTTATAAATCCTGCCAGGAATGGTGACTGGCAAAGAAATTTCAGTGTTTGTAACTTACACTTCTTGATGGTATTGCTTTTTTACATGCCTGGCTACGACTTTGCAGCTGGGTCAAAGGTTGAAGAAAAAATGCAGTGACCTTCTGGCCCTTCCTTACCTATTTCCTGTTAGAGAGAGACATTTCAGCCAGCTATGAGTCTCTTCAGAAATTTCGTTGAGATATAATGCCTGAAATTCAGCTATCATGGTCTTTAGATGAGCAAATTTTGGGGTGGCAAGACTGCTTAGAAGTTTTCTGAAGATATTTATGATTCTATGCAGACCTCACTCTAAATGGGTGCTCTTCCTCTACTCCCACAGTTCTGTTTCCCAAAGTGTAAGGCAACTTGTGCACATTGTTGAAAATATAAAGTGTCGTTAAAGGGCAGACTTTTGCAGAAACACAATCTATCACATAGTAACCCACTTTGGGAAGAACATATTCACAGTGACCGTCAGCACGCCTCACACACCCTTTAATATCATTAGCTTCGTGGGATGAAGAAGTTGATAAAGGTGCTGTCAAATATTTGGGGAGCAGAACCTGATTTTTTGTTGTTTTCTTTCACCCTGGGATCTTTTCACAGCCACCTGAAGCCAGCAGCTCTCTGCAGGTACTTTTCCAGACTGGTTTTCCTGTACCCACCGCTAATAACGTGGTGGCTCTTGAGGTGAGGCCAACTGGCGACAGAGGCAATGGAATGAAGGCCCTGACAGCCATTTAACACGTAATCTATTCCTTACACTTTAGGGCTCTGAGCTCTGCACACCAGGAGAGCTTATTCCTGGTGTCCCTGTTGTGTTATTTACCTCTGCTCTGAGCAGTTAAGTCCACCACAGCTATTTAGTAAATTATCAGTTTTCTTATCGGCCCTAAATTGCACCTAATTAAAAATCTGACCTCCACAAAATAGTCGTCTTCCTAAAGACACAGAACATAAACAGGAAAAATCAGCTAATTGCTGCAAAAACTGCTTTTGTGGCACTGTAATTGGACCTCAGTGAAATGAATGAACCCACTGGGGATTCCCTAATGAATGTTTAACTGCAAACAGTAGTCGGGCACTTAAGCAGCAAGGCTGATGGTCCCTAATGAAATCAAATGAAATCAAATAAAATCAAATAAAAGAATCTGGTACTTTACTAACCAGATTTCTTGGCATTGGGACATAAAAATAATATAATTCCGGGTAAATAAAATGTAAAGAAAAGTTATTTATAAAGCAGTGAAAACTTAGCCAGTCTTGCTTGGATTTTCTTTCTTTTTCTATTGAAAAAACCCACCATGGGAAGCTCTATATAATGTCTATAAGCTTTCTAAAGAGCTTTTGTTTATTTTTCTCTTTTCCTAAAAACACTAAAACCTTTTATGTTTTCTGCTAACCACATTCTGTGACTATTTTGCAATGTTTTCCAGAGGCTAGCTGTGGAACTCATGATGTTGGCACTTGATTAAGATTTTTTCATTTTCCCAAGCCTTAACAAGGAGACAAATTCTGATGACCTCAGTAATGTGAGCTCTGCTTTGCCTCCAAATATCTATTTTACACAATGTGTAAGAATTTGGCCTTAGTGTTTCATGTGACATAGGACCATCAAGATTGTATTAATGCACAAAGCAAGCTTAAAGAATCAGGGCTGTGGCACCATCACATAACTTTGTGTATTATTATTGTTGCTATTTTTAGTAGAAGTAGTGGTATATTTTAACATGAATTGCAGAATGATGGGACCTTGTAAATCATTTAGAGTGTGGGTTACATTGGTTAACAACTTGCAAAAAAGATCTTGAGTGTTTGGGGATTTTTAAATACAATTAAAAATGCTTTATGATATTCCACTGTTGAGTTTTGTCATTGATAACATGAAAATCTGGTGAGCTGCATTTTCTTTTGTATCTCACACCTTTTAAATCTTTGCTGAAACTTGTTGAGGTTATGTGTTATTTTGCAAGTATTGCAATTTTTCCAAGTGAGCGGAGAAAATTCAATTTATTCATGTACTGCCAGATTTATTTGAAAGGAAAAAAATGCTACTTATCAATGTGTCTAGTATTAAAATACATATAGTTTGTTTACATATTATAAATAAAAAGCCTGTTGCAATATATATCAGAATTATGAGTTAGAATGTCTGCTGGCTGTTTCTTGATGTGTATGATAAATGCACATTCAGCCTTCTTATTAACAACAGGTAGCATTGCAATTACTTACTGTTGCCAGTGAAAATATTTTTCACGAGTAATTAACACAAAGAGAGTGAAGTCTGCAGTATGATTTAGCTTCTAAACTGCACAGTTAGAGCAGAGTATTCCTCCATTCTGAAGTATTATGTGGAACTTGATGGGCTTATGAAAAAACTGTGAAATATAAAAGCATTAATATATACATCTGTATATGCGTGGCAGGGGGGCAGAGGGTTTGAATAACAGCTTTGCATACTGATAGATGATTTGTGGTATAGACAAGAACCAGCAGTACATGTCATGATGGCAGCAGTTGCTAAGTAGTTATTCTCAGAAGAGTCACAGAATATTCTGAGTTGGAAGGGACCCACAAGGCTCATCAAGTCCCACTGTTAAGCGAACAGCCCAGATGGGGATCAAACCCATAACCTTGGTGTTATTAGCATTGTTTCAGATACTGTCACGAAGGAAAAAAAGGCATCGAGCATTGGTAGCATCAATTATTACCTCCCGATTGTTACCCAGTCTGGTTAGCGCTGCTAGCAAACAGTCCCATCTAAGCTCCATTCCACTTGCACTGGGGAACCCAGACACAAAAAAATCCATTCCTTAATAATCTCTGAGTGAAGTAATACTTGCCAACCCAACTTGTAAAAGCATCAAGTACTCATACTTTCAGAACGCAGTCAAGAAGGTGTTTTAAAATAAATCAGCGGTCTCCAGCTGTTATCCATTCAGGGTTTATTGAAATGTAAAAATGACTGGTTAATGCTGCCTAAAGTAGTTTTCTTAAAAAATCGGGATGGGAAACCTTAGGGATGCATATTTCATGATGGGCTAAATCACAGCTATGGAAGAAATCCCTCATTCTTCAAGAAGAATCTCTCTTTTGAAGACTGTAAAAGCTGAGAAGTGCTATGTTGGAGCCTACATTGAAGAACATTCATAGTTCTTGTACATGAAATTTACCCATTTCATTGGCTAATTTGCCATGTAAATACTTCTGAGTGTTTGGAAGGAATGGTGGGGAGAAGGAGTATGTCTGTATCTACGTCTGAGATCGTTGTTCAGTACACTGGTGCTGAGTTCAAAGGACATCCTACGTGGCCTTCACGCATTGTCACAACTGTTTGGTCCATTACAGTCATATGTAGAATGGCTGTATTTGAACTGAATATAGAAGAATAAAAGAATATTCCACGTGGAAGATCGCCTCTCAAATTGCAGCTCTTTGCAACCACTGCAAGGGCAAATGGCATTGTCTTGCTATATCTGGTTTTCAGTTGCCAGATCACAGTTAGAGAATGCACAGTTTGACAGTATTATTATTATTTGTAGCATCACATAGCATTGCACATTTCCACAAATAGTCCCTTGCACATTTGTGTCTTAAATAAAGAGACTTTAAAATTTATTCTGATCATTTGTGGAAGATTTGTTTGGGGAGCACTGGATAACTTTACAATTTTCTTCCAACACTTGTATCATGTGAACACAGATACTAGAGAAATACCTAACCCATTGCTTTTAGTTATGCTTTGAGACCTCATGAATAGGTGGGTACTTTTTAATCGAAAATTAAAAAGTTTCAGCTGCTTTTTGTTGAGCACAGCTTTGTAGAGGTAAAGTAGTGCTATTAAAGAAAAGTTAGGGGATATTGACTGACAAAACATTTAATTTCCTCTGAGAAAATTTCAGGAAGACTGAATAGATAGTAACAAAATTAGGGGTATAATGGGATGAGAGGCTATTTGAGGTCACTATAATACTCAATGGTATAGAACAGCGACAGTTTGAATACACATATTCAGATGTTGTCACTGTATCAACGCCCAGTTCGGGATGGCGGCCCACCAGGTAATTGTGCAGAGTCACCAGAACATCTCCATCAGGGCTGTGTTTAGCTCTCATCTATGAATCAGGATCTTCAAAGGTAAAAGCTGAAGGTTTTCAATATCCAAAGATAAAAATGTAAAATATAAACATTGAAAACTCTCCAGGAACATTTCTTTAAAGAGAAAAACTTTAAATTATTACTGAGGGTGTATTAGCCAGATGTTTATTTAATGAGCATCATGAAGATATAAAAGTTCATATGGATGATACAAAATCAATTGTTTGGTTTAGGGCTCAAGGTAAAAAATTTTAGCATTCCTCTTTAGTGTGCTACACTGCTTCCAGATACCTCTCTTTATATTGCCATTTGCCCAACTTTACAGTTCAGTTCCTTCAATGAATAACAAGATGTTCTTCATACACACATTAAAACTTTGAGTTTTTTACAGGAAATTATAATAATTTTGCATGTCCCCAGTTGTAATTTTACTCGTCTAATCCTGTGTCAGAAGATGAATCTGTCCATATTTACTACCCATGGCAGAATCAATGGCCACTGAAGGTATCACACTGGGTGTTTGACAGAGCTGCTGCCTTCCCTGCCATAACCAAGGCCCTTGGCTCTCACAAGGCAGTGGCAGCAGGACCCTGTCTCCTCAAGAATATTGCAGTGCTTATAAACAAAGCAGAAGACATTTTCTCTCTGCAAAGTAAGTTTAATTTTATTGAGATTGTCAGCTGATATTTTTGTATTTACTAATTGGTAGAGTGTGAAATTTCCTAATTTCCTACAAACAAAAGCAGTGAGAAAAGGTGGAAATTATTCTTCTGTGTAAATTAATGAATCAGATATGAAGGTGCATCAAACTGAAAATCATATTTTTGTGAATAGAAATGCCAATGCTTCTTACCTATGGGAAAAAAAACTACTACTTCAGTTCGTAATCCTTTTTTCCTTCTCCTCTCCCCTTTCTCTGGTTTTTCAAATAATGGTGGATTTTCAAGCCATGCCAGTTTAGGATCACAGAATATCCTGAGTTAGAAGGGGCGCACAAGAATCATCAATTTGACGACCAGTAAGCATTTTTTCCGTGTATGTTTTTAAAACAAAAGGATTTGCATTAGTCACTTGCAAAGAGGCAAATTCAAGAACGCTGGTGAAGCACATCAGGCACAGAAGTTTTCCTGCCAGAATTCACAGCTCTTCATTTGTCTTTGATTTCTGAAAGTTTAGACTCACTTGTCATTTTGTGCCAAATGGTTTCCTTGTGTCACCATAGACACTGCGTGTGTTCCATTTTTTCATTCTGTTTGTCAGGAAAAAGGGTTTACTTTTTTGAAAATGAGCTGGTACAGGTTAGTGCTATCTCTCCAAAATTATATCTGCTTAAGAAAATACCTATTTATAAAATTGATCTATGACTAACCTGCTTCTGTGTCTGCTCCCAGGAAAGTGCACAACAAAGCTACTGCTTATGCCGGTGGAAGCAGTATCAGTCTTTATATGAAAGGTATTTTACGTAAGAAAAATAGGAAACAGAAATGTTTTCCTACTCTTGGAAAATAAGAGAAACATACTGTTAACAGTAGTCCATCTCCTTCTTTTAGCTTGTACAAAAATGGCCCTCATTTTTTAATCTTAAATTCTTCTGCATTTGTAACAAAGCCAAAATATTTCATCATCTCCCACTCCAGTTAAGGAAAAAAGGACTGATTTTTTTTTTCCTTTAAAGATCCTTAATATGTATAAAGACAATTGGTAGAAACAATATTTTTTAAATCACCTCACAGCAATAGGCATAATTTAGTAGTCTTCTAGTCATTATTTTATATCTATATACAGGTATATATCTCTATAGATATATTTGTCTGGACTGTGCATCATCTACTGGCCACACATCTGGTGTGTGGGTATCTTTTATCTGGACTGTGACCCTCTGTTCTGCATGGCGCTTGTAGATACCCGTGTGTGACCTGTTTACTAAGAAAGCTGACATTAGGCTCCTGTGTATGCATGACATGAAAGGTCTCTGGGAAAATCGAGGCTTAGAGGGATGGAAATCTTGAACTGATATGCTTTGAGGGGACTGGAAGGAGGAACGCATGTGTGTGGCAATGCCAAGACCACTGTGTTTGATATGGGCTCTAGAGTATGTCATGAATTGAGCTGGTGGCACTGAACCTTGGAGGCTGAAGTATGGCTCTGCTGCTTGAACGTTTGCTGTTCTCAGCCCTGATCATGAGCAGAAGGGAAAAGTAATTTTCCCCAACACTACGTTACATGTTTCATTGACTGAAATGATGCATTTCTCAGGCAGGTCTTTATTACAATTCCAGCTGTGAATCACTGCTCTAGATTTCCCCTAGCGCAACTGAGATCAGAGTCCCTTCCACTCAATGTGTCACTATCAGAATGCTGAAAATCAATCAATGATTACAATTTGTGATTATTTGTGTATCTACAGGAGTAGCAGGTATTGATTCCCAATCTCTACATTGCCCTTTATGCTGACAGCCATATAATGAAGAAAAACAATGAGAAAAAAAAGAGTTCAAATAAAAGAACTCCTATACAGTCTATGTTGTTGCCACTGGAATAAAGTAATAATAAGCATGCTCAACCCCAGCCTTACCAATTTTGTATTCATTTTCTATAGAATAGGGAAATTTAAAAAATATATAAAATATAAAATAACCATGCATTAATGCATCATCTGGAAATTAAAAACAAAAAAGTGAATTTCTTGGTCTGACACCATAGTAAGAGTAATGTGTGACTTATTCAAGGAAAAAGGAAAACTACCTACAGTCTGGGGAGGCTACACATGGGATCTGAACAGCATATGCCCACAAACAACAAAGGAAGAAAATACGTTTTTTTCTTCTTCTTCATTTTAGGCTTCTGGGATTAATAAGCGAAGGGGAACTTGAGTGCTAAATTTTTTTATGTTAAAAGGCTCATTTGCAAAAAGACAAAGTAAATGGAAGAAAAATAATTTATGCAGTGAACTGCTAATCCAGCTGTTTTGCTTCTGGGCTTAATTGGATTTACCTAGAATTGATATTTGGTGTCAGCATGTGTTATATCATCAGCACAAGCAATAGTTACCAAACACAAAGAATACTATCCAAGGCAAAATATTAATTTATTTGGCTCATACTTATTGTAATCACTTTTTATTCACGTATGTTACCACTTAGTATTCCTGCTGGATGCCATTTCATACATATGATCCAGTCTTAGTTATTCTATCTTGATATCTGAAGCAGTTCAGCAATGTAGAAGACTCACAGCTTCAAAATGGGCTAGGCAATGGTTATTCATATCTTGTTCTGCCTTCCAGGCAGCTGCGCTGGCTATAAAAATGTTCATTGTACCTAATGGCAGGTGGGTGACATCTGAATTCTTGAGTAAAACATATACTGTAGTGTACAGTACCTTCAGCAACAAGAACTTTACTGGTTCATTCTAGGAATGTGGAGTTACCCTCAGTGACTGAGCGAGATTTGTCAGCCAAGAAACTTCACTTACATATAAATGCAAACCTGAATCTGTGCAGCGAAGCAGGGAAATTGGAGTCTTTCTGCAGTACAGGGGAAATGTGGGAAGGATGTATTTCATTAAAAGAGTGCATCTCAGATTCTTCAGAATGGCCAAATTATTTTTCAGCTGCATTAGGTGATAAATATGGCATTCTTCTCCTTGGTGAGAATAATAAATAGCAGTCCATGATTCATTGCATATAGGTATTGAACAGATATTTGGATGATCTCTCTCAACCTGCAAGGTTTTGGTGGTCTGTTCACTTTGCCTCATTTGTGGTGATTGGTTTCCTCAGTAACAGTTTGTCCTGACTCCTCTGGTGACAGAAAATCTTGAAAAAGCCAAATAATTAATGCAAGAAGTGATGAATAGACATGAATTGTGCATGTTCTTGTTCATGAATGGATATCCCTATTTGCCGTTGAGTGCAATGGGACCTGTTCTCCCTTCCCCAGCCCTCGCTCCCAACATTATTTAAAAAAATTATCAGTGGTGATGCTCCATTTCAGGGTGGTGGGTGATTCTGCACCTACATGGCAATATATGGTGGAAAAATGGTCCACACCTCTCAGCACAGGGGATTGATTTTGAACAGTGGAGAATAATGAAGGAGGTGCCCACGGCTGAGTATTCACAATCAGAGTCTTGGCTGCATATGATCAGCTGTGCTTATGAACCCAGCCATAAACCTGAACTGCTGCTTCAGTTTTTTTGCTCCTCAGCAAAGGAGACCACTGCCTCACTCCCCGTCTTCTCCCACTGCTTGCAACCCACACTGTCCAACTGTTTGCTGTCATTTCTGCATGAGGTAGAGGGGAGGGAAATTGGAGACTGTCTCGTTTGTTGTGGCCTTCAGTCCAAAGGCCACTAAGCCCCAGGGCTTGTGGTCCTTCCCCAAAGCACACGCAGAGACTGGCAGCTCTGCCTTCTGTCCTCACGCCGTGGCCATAGCCTGGCATGCTGCATTGCCTCTGCACTGGGGTGCAGTGAGAAAGAGGTTCATTCAGGGGCGTGCAACAAACTGGGCCCCTTCCAAGCCTCCCGATAAAACACCAACTGCAACACGGGCAGCATTGTCTGTGCCAGCATTGTTCAGATTGGTTTGAATTCAGTGCAAACAAAATCATTCCAAAAGCAGTAAGGGGTTATTGTCACACCTCTTATGGTTATATGTTGTGAGCTGGCGAATATTTTCATACCTCATATGATCGTTGTGAGCTGGCAAATAGGAAAACCCAGAAGGACCATCTTTTACAATTTCTGTCACCAAGAGCCAGACAAGTAGAACTGCCACACCTTTTTAAGCACGTCAGGTAGATCTGGCTGCCTTACCAGCTGTGCAACGGAGGAAGCATTTAGGAACTTGGTGTGGCTGTGGCTGCTGCTAATGGACCTTTGGGCACTGTATCCCCTCTAAAACACAGGGATAGGGTACGTGTTTGGGAGCTGGAAATCAAACAGGGGAGGATGAATTTCTTAAAACAACCTCTGCCTCTGGGCATTCTCTAGAAGTGTCTCATCTTGACCTCTGCAGAGTTTTCTGTAGGAGGTAAATTTTAACTTCATTTAGAGTCTTATTTTGCTTATAATACAATTCATTTTTAATGTAGCTCCACTGATTCCAACATCTTCCTGTTGAATGACCTGCAGAGGGAGAGAGGTTTAGTAACTTGGTCCACTGATACTTATGCTCAAGGGGTGATTATTCCATCACAGCTTACTAGACAAGTGTCACCCTCTGAAGTCAATACAGTGTGTAAAGATGGGAAACACTTGCAAAGGGAACTGTGGGGAGTCAAAGTGGAAGAGGCAACACTTTTCCTACAGATAGCTTAACTCATGGTTGGGATAATAAAGATTTGCTGGCACTGAGCAATTTGGAGAGAGTAAGAGAAGGTGAAAGTAAGTATTTTGCTAGGTACATAGCTGCTGTTTGTCAGGGAGTGTAGGGCTGATATTATTTTTCATTCCACTGATGTCCTTCTCTTTGATGTGGCTGACCCCCAGAGATGAGAGCTGAACTGGCCATGTCTTTCAGAGCAGGCATGAATGAAATGTATTCCTACCATACTTTTCCAGACATGGGAAGTACCTCCCGTGGTGACATTTCACAAGTGGGAGTGGGTGGCAAGGGAAGGCTGTGGTAAGCAAGAGACAATTTAGGGGCATTAGGGGGAGTTTCCTCACAGAATGTGTGATCAGACATTGGAATGGGCCGCCCAAGGATGGAGTCACCATCTCTGGAGGTGCTTAAGGAAAGACTGTACATGGCATTTTGGACCATGATCTAGTTGACAAGGTGGTGTTCGGTCATAGGTTGGACTCAACAATCTCAGAGGTCTTTTCTAACCTAATTGATTCTGTGTTTCTGTGATTCTGTGCTTTTGGAAAACTGGTGTGAGCAGCCGTGGCTAAAAGAGACATCTTTCAGAATTCCTGTGTACTATTCTTCTGTCTTTACACCACAGCCTCTGGATACAAGATAGCTTTGTGGGTCCAGATTTTCATCAGCCCTAGAATTACTGCTGTTTGTGCTCATGCCTACCTTAGTGATTAAATGTGTCACTTAATTGCAATTTAAGTAAGCAATATGACCCCTGCTTTCTATTTGTATCTAGTCCTCTAGTGAGCATGATAAAGAGGTTTCTGGATCTTTGCGGTATTGAATGATGACCATTTTTTCCTGAAGATCTGAGTAGCTTCCAAACTGGGATTTTTGAAATAGTTTATTATTTGTTACAGCTGACAAATAGGTCTAATACTTCAATCTCTTCAAAGTTATCATCTTTCTGTCTGCTTGTATTACCCACAGTTGCAGCTCCTGCCTTATCATTAGCAGAAATTCTAAGAAAGAAGGAGTGATGTGTGTGTTTGTAGTATTTTTAAAGTGTCAAATACTTTAATTTTTAGGTATAATATGGGTAACATGAGAAAATTATAATTAGCTGCTTATTTATTTGGCCATTTTGAGAATGCAGGCGATAGTATGCTTGGGGATATGTACATGAGGAAAGACAAGAAGGACTTCTGCTTGTATGCGCTGAAATTTTGGAAACCAGTGTCAATTAAAACATGGCAACACAAAATGTTGATATTGATACATGCCCCCAACAAATCACAGGAAAACCTTGCAGTAGATAGTTACAAACGCTGCTTATGCATCCAAGAAATAATTGTGGTAGAAGCTAGTGCCAACGTTAACGTTATAGCCAAAGCTATAATTTATATTATTGTTTATTGATGAAAAAAACGCTGTCATTTACTGGACTAACCACGTTACGAGGTAACCTGCCTGGGTTTTCCTTGACATCTCCTCAGAAAGCAGTGTCGACTGGAACTCCATAGATGGCAGCATTTCACAAAGAACTCGAACAAGTCACTTCTTCCTTTCTTCCTTTTTTTTTTCCATTCCTTTCCTTTTCCTTTTTTTAATTTTCTCCTCTTCTCTTCTCTTCTCTTCTCTTCTCTTCTCTTCTCTTCTCTTCTCTTCTCTTCTCTTCTCTTCTCTTCTCTTCTCTTCTCTTCTCTTCTCTTCTCTTCTCTTCTCTTCTCTTCTCTTCTCTTCTCTTCTCTTCTCTTCTCTTCTCTTCTCTTCTCTTCTCTTCTCTTCTCTTCTCTTCTCTTCTCTTCTCTTCTCTTCTCTTCTCTTCTCTTCTCTTCTCTTCTCTTCTCTTCTCTTCTCTTCTCTTCTCTTCTCTTCTCTTCTCTTCTCTTCTCTTCTCTTCTCTTCTCTTCTCTTCTCTTCTCTTCTCTTCTCTTCTCTTCTCTTCTCTTCTCTTCTCTTCTCTTCTCTTCTCTTCTCTTCTCTTCTCTTCTCTTCTCTTCTCTTCTCTTCTCTTCTCTTCTCTTCTCTTCTCTTCTCTTCTCTTCTCTTCTCTTCTCTTCTCTTCTCTTCTCTTCTCTTCTCTTCTCTTCTCTTCTCTTCTCTTCTCTTCTCTTCTCTTCTCTTCTCTTCTCTTCTCTTCTCTTCTCTTCTCTTCTCTTCTCTTCTCTTCTCTTCTCTTCTCTTCTCTTCTCTTCTCTTCTCTTCTCTTCTCTTCTCTTCTCTTCTCTTCTCTTCTCTTCTCTTCTCTTCTCTTCTCTTCTCTTCTCTTCTCTTCTCTTCTCTTCTCTTCTCTTCTCTTCTCTTCTCTTCTCTTCTCTTCTCTTCTCTTCTCTTCTCTTCTCTTCTCTTCTCTTCTCTTCTCTTCTCTTCTCTTCTCTTCTCTTCTCTTTTTTCCCCCCAGGTTTTGTTTTGTTATTGTTTGTTGGGTTTTATTGTTTTCTATTTCTGATTTCTTTTCAGATTTCTTTCTTCTTCTCCCTTTTCCTTCTGTCTTTGCTTTGCTTTGCTTTGCTTTGCTTTGCTTTGCTTTGCTTTTTTTTCCTTCTTCTTCGTCTTCCCTTCCGGGGCCACTTCCCTGACCTGTTGACAGGATTAAAAATTCCTGTTGTTCTACAGGAACTAAATAAATACTTTTAGTATTTTCAAAACCTCTGAACTATATAAGAGTAGTTAGAAAATGGTTATAGCATGAAAAAGATATCAAATGGTTATTTATAGCATTTAAATCATTGGCTCAGATTGGTGTGAATGGGATTCTGAGGACAAACTGTTTGCATTACCCACTTTCAAACTGTTTTGTCAGATCCTAGTGTGATGGGACTTAGACTTCAAGAGAACAATTCTGTATGTTTGTGTGTTGAGGTTTTGGTTTTGGCTTTTTTTTTTTTTTTGAAGACTGAGCAAGGGCCAGGGTAGATAGTATCTCAAAATAAAGTAGAAAAATATCAAAAGGGCAAAGTCTCCTCTAAAGATATCAGAGTGAATTATTCCAAGATCTGTAATATTCCTACTTTACTAATATATCACAAAAGATCTGCACTGCTTCAAGAAAAAAATCTTAAAATTTGTGTTGCGTATCAGAAGGAACTTTCTTTCTGCAAAGATTTGTTTTAAGGGAGTTCTAAGTTTTCTCCAAATTAGCTTTTAGACTGATGTAAATCTTCTTATTCTCAGTGGTTTTTGCATTTCTGTGTACCTGAAAAGAGAGCAATGAACCTATTTTTGAGTTACACATGCATAAAAAAGATGATATATAAGAAGCAATAATGTTGTTGAGTCATAATTGAATATTGGAATTACAAATTGAACCATTTTATCACATAATTAGTTCTCCAAGAGGCCAACATATTTTGATCAAATGGGAAAAAATAGCTGAGAAGTAAAATGTAGAAGTGTAGAAAATATAATATATGCAGCTGGTGTAAAATAAATAATGCCTTGGTGACACAAGCATTTGACAAATACAACTATTCCGTTGTTTTTACAGAGGATTCAGGCTTATGTGAACAAATCTGGCCATTTCCCCACAATCCAGTTGGGTTTGGTGTCTAGATGATTGTATTCGTACTAATCCCTGCAGATTCTACTGAATTCTTCAAACTGTAGTAATCAAGTCTAAGCATGTCAGACAAATGTGGCCATCTTTCCATTTGGTCTGTGTTTCTCAGGGTAATATTTTGCATCCTGCATTGGCCAGAAATGTGAGAAGTCTGGGTGGAGTATTAAATATATGTGAAGAGGTTCCTTCTGAAGTACCTGGATATTGCTGTGCTTGTTTAATCTGAGAAGGCAGCATTTAAGTGAGAAGACTTTTTTTGATTACCAAGAACTCAGGCATGTTCCATGCGATTCTTCCCTAAGAATTTGTTATCACTGTTTTTAATACTGTTGATGTTACTGTCTGTCTCCTTCCATCTTCATAAATAGCAAATTATTGTAACTATATGGCAGAATTCTCAGAAGATCCCTGGGAATCAATGTGGTTAGGACACTCACTGGTAAGGTGGCAGACCACAGGTAAAATTTCTTATTGCCTATTTTAGACATTTAAAATAGGTTTTTCATATGCTAAGGTATGTGTGAGATTGGTGACTAATCACCAATTTATTAGACTTCTTGATGTGTGTGTGTGTCTCTTGTCTAATAACCTATTGTGGACGCACAAATCCTTTGTAATAGAAGTGCTGGATTTGACTAAAGTATTCGTTACCAGCTACATGTGGAACACGTGGGTTCAAACCCTGGTTCTGCCACAAATTTCTCATGCAACCTCAGGCAAGACAATTTATCTGCCTAAAAATTAGGCACCTAATCTCAGCTAGTCATCTAGGCTCCCACTATAGTCAGTGTGAGAGATAGGCACCTCCAGAAGGCAGCTGCAAGCCCTGGTTCAGACCCCTATCTTTGAAGAAGATGAATCACCCCCTGCAGGTGCCTGTATCTGCACCCGTTGATACTGAGGGAGCCTGGGTGTCTAGCCTAAACAAGTTGCTTAAGTGTTAAGTAGCTAAATAAAGGTAAAAAGCATTTCACTGTGGGTATTCCTGTGCCTCATTTGCCTGTGTGCACTGGGAGGAATTCAGTCCACTTTTGAGGGATGATAAAACAGACACATGGGCAAGAGGGCTGTGGGTGGTTTGCAAAACTTGGTTTGTCGACATCACAAGCTTTACAGTCTCAACATGTAGAAACCAACAGGATGATTTGGTCTTCAGATATTGAAGTATCTTCCATGTTTACAAGGGAAGGCACTCTCACTTTCTTTTAGCCCTATGGATAGAGATATAGAGCAGAAGGACACAGACACGCATTTAATCTAAAATGTTCTTGTTGCCTGTGAATGTGTTCAAAAAAATCCATGATCTACATAGATTTTGTATCTTTGGACAAGATGTTGAAGGACACTAAATGTGAACACAACCATTTGTGTTCAACTCCCTTCTGCTAAAGAACCAATCCTGAATAATTTAATCATGCTTCTGCAAGAAGGACAGGAATTTAAATGAAAAGGAAGGTCTGTGTTGGTCCGTGAAGTTTTTACTTCATCCTACAGTTTTGCATTTATTGCTAGCTATCTCAGGAGGATTTGCTTCTGTTCTCTCTGTTAGTCAGCCCTTTTAGAGTCTTGTATTGTCACTTTTAAGGGATTTGTTCTCAGTGGGAAGGGACATGTTTGTAAATGCAAGAGAGACAATGAGATACATTGCCTTGTGCTAAAGTCTAGTACCATCATCTGAGGCTGCCCTATATAAAGGTCAGAAAGACAATGTTAACTACGAGGTCAAAGATGATTGCAGGAAGAGGCACAAACTTTTATTCTTCTCTTTGTCGAAATGCATGAGATAGGTAGAGTGTTTTGGATAGGGCAACTGGAATCAGAATGGAACAACAGCAGGAATGTTTTTCTCTTTCCATTTTTTCTTGGGACTGCTGGGTCTCTATGCTGCTGCAGCTAAATCTCTCTTAATAAGTGTAAAGAATTGGGGAAGTGCGTACTTACACATGCATTTGAAAATGCATGCAGTATGGACATAGAGAGTCATATAAATAGATCAAATTTGGATTAGATAGGTTTGAAAATGCTTTTTAAAAAAATGAATGTGATTTCACTTTAATCTGCAGTATGATTTAAGAACAAAGGATATGGAAGCATGGAGAACTTTTATGTATTCCCACATTTCATTAATCACTGAAACGGACAGTTAAAAAGGGCAGAAGCACAGGCTTACATGCTGAAATATGTACTTATTTTCAAAAAGAAAGAGGTAGCTGACTCTCTTATACTTTGAAATCAGGCCTAGGGTGTCTAATAAAAACTTGTGGCTTCTCTACTTTTAGGCAGGGAACTTTGATCACATACTTGACAATGAAGATTGTTCTGTGGAGGTAAAGAACAACTTGCTGATTTAAGCATATTCATTTTTCTCTTACTATTAAGTAAAAGCTTATGATCATGAAGAGTGAATTTCTAGGCGTCCTTTTGTCTGTCTCTGCTTTTCTTTTTCATCTGCAGTAAAACAATATATAAAAAAATAGAAAATAATAAGAAAAGGAAGTATATAGACTGAACAAAAGGAAAGTAATTTCTTTATTTCCCTAGAAAACAAGGCTGCTGTTTCAGATGACATTTTTGGTTTTGACAAAATTGTCAAAAGAGATTTAACTCCTCTCTTCCCAGATCATAAGATTTCTGTAAAAGCAAGAGTGCCGAGCAAAGGAATTCCTCTGTCTATTATTAAAGACAGATTGGATTTAGCAAACTCGGTGTTATTTTGAGATAAGAGAATTGCACAGAAATAAACAACTTGACATTTTACTTCCTCTTTACACTCTGCCAGAGATGGAAACCACATGAGTGTAGACATACTGGCTTGGAAATATGAAACATGACAAATCTTTGTTTTGCTTTGTTTTCAAACTCTAAGCTGAAGAAATTGCAAGCTTCTCGGTGAATTACAGTAAGGTTTCCCTGGGTGACCTATGATTCTTCAGAACCTTTTTTTTTTGTGTTTTTGAAAACTGTTAAGCCAAGCTAGTAATTGTTTATTAGTCCTCAGTGTACAGTTCAAGCCAAATAATTGCAAACATACCCATTCTTATATCATCTTAAAACTACTGATACTGAAGGGAAGCTGTTTGCTCTTAGAGGAAAAGGCGTATTTTCTTATTAAATAGGACAGTGAGTGATACAAAATGTGGCCCCATTACAGGCCGTGGAAGGCTTGCCCTTGAGTTAGTGGGACACAGTTCCATCCACCTGGCTGTTACATCCCTTTTTGTACAGTGCCAGTGCACCGTGGTACTTGTTGGAAGCAGAACATCAGCGCTACATACACTGACTGTCCCAGTCCTAATGTGTGCCTAGTTTTCCCTTTTGAAGTTATACTGTGAAGGATCTAGAAGAAGGAAATTACGATGGCAAAATTAAAAAAACCTTACTGTTGAAGTGCATGTTTTTTATGAGTTAGCAACTGTTTACCCTGCATTAGCTGACTTTTGCCGAGCTAAATCAAGCTATTCCATTGGCATGATTTTCTACCAGGGAAAAAAATTTTGGAAACTAATCAGTAAATTAAATATTACTTCATTATGTGATGTTTATCTGGAAAAATAGGTGCAAATTCTATTTCAGGAAAGTTCCTAATCTTTCTTTAGTTTGCAATTGCTTGGTGTGCTGCTCGGTTATTGTAAGAAGTTATGAAGGATTTTGTATGCTTGTGTTACCAGGTATTCTGCTTATTTCCAAGAGGAGCTAAATAGTCTCTGAAGAGCTAGGAGAGAGAGTTTGAATGAGCTAGACTGAAGACCTGGGTAGAACTTCACCTATGGGTAAAGCTCAGGGACTTGTAGTAAAAGGTCCAAAGCTTGAGCTTTGGAATCACTTTTAAGTTGACATAGCCCATGTGCTCTACCTAATTCATTACACCAAGCCCCTGTGAATTTCATTTAGTGTTCCCCATTTCTGATATTAGTCCTTTTGTATTTTTACCGCGTATGAAAAACTGAGATAAGACAAATTAATTCCCAGCCAGAGGATGGATTAGTTAATATTCAGATTGCATTTTCAAATATTATATATAATACCATAGAAAACTATGGATACATATAATTTATGATTCTGAAAACCATCTCCAAGATATGGAGAACTGCTTTCCCAGTCTTCTTTAAAAACAGGCCTGTTGATACTCTGGAGACACACTGTACTAACAAGACATATAGGAAAAATCTCACCTAAAACTACTGTATCTTGTATAAGGTAGAATTTAACTTTATGAATAACTTAAGACAATGATTCTAAGGCTAGAAAAATTAGTGTCTTGCATGGAGAGGGAAAGATTAGTGTTTGACGAGGCTGTTATCAGCCATTATATTGGTAGAAAGAATGTGGCTTATGAAATCACAGAGACGTTGATGGAAAAAAGCTTTCAGGTGATCTGTAGGGTCATTTTGAGATATATGAAAATGCAATGACTTTTGCTTTTGTAATTTTAAAATATATATATTATTTTTACAATTATTATTATCCATATTATGATGCATCTTCACATTCTGTGCCAGCCAATCATTGTTTTATAGAGGGAATAGGAAAGAACATACCTCGTATTAAAAACCTGCCTAGAAATGCCAAACAATATGCTTTTCTGTTGGACAGTCTACTGTCTTGCATACTTTAAGTTTCATTTAGGAAACTTTGAGGAAACTTTTCCTTATGACAGAATATTTTTCATTGCAACATTTGGCCTGAGTTAATTTAAGAATTAAGCTACAATATTGTTAGAAATTGTAAATTAGGTCTGCAGTCTGTGCTGTAGTCATGGTCTTGGAGATTGTCCTACTCTTCCTGCGGTTCACTGATGATTCTTTTTGTCTTAATTCAGTCATATGTAATGAGTGCTACAACTCTCTGAATGCCATAAGGAATACATTGCCTGGCCAGGAAGCCAGGTCTATAGAAGAAAATAAATATGTTGTATGTTTTCTTCTGACTGCCGTGAGATAGTTTTAGTAAAAGAGCTGACCACCAGTGAAGCAATTCTGACCAATATATTGAAGGACATGAACCATTTGGATAGAAGAAAGCCTAAATTATTGCTTTAAGTTAAAGAGAAATGTTGAAAGGAATGGTACTATTTTTTCTAAATATTTTTCTTGATTTATAGTCTTTGGTTTGTATTTCTTAATTTTGGAAAGGTTGCCTCTTCCTCCTAAAATTAGAAGAATGATGCAGAAATGGCAGTTTCTTCATGCTAGAAATTCTGTATTCTGCACATTTCTCCTATGGTAAGATATTTAGTACTCTGCATATTGCTTTACTTGGTGCAAACAGTCCTTAGTGATTCCAGTGACGATTGAAAGCTTTCTTCCTCATTGCTCCAGAGGCACATCTAGAGTCCTAGTGTTTGATATCATTTGTTTGTGGATCATAGCGTGGAACAATGTAACCGTCTAGTTTTTGTAATCAGGACATCCCATGTAGGTGTTGTGCTGCGTTAAGCAAATGATGACGGTGTCAGCAAACCCAGACCTCTGAGCAGGCATGAGCTGTCTGCTACAAAGTGCACAGCAGACACAGGACAGAGCTCTATATTCTGATTAAGAAATGAATTTTGACATTTACTGTAATGGGGACAGAGTGTTTCTTCCTGGTTCTGTGTGAAGGGTAGAAAAAGTCTTCTAGTGGTAATGGACTAAGACACAATGAATTATCTATAGTAAGAAATCACTGCTGAGCCTTAGTATCTCCTGCATCCTAATCATGTGCTCAAGAGAGAAAAAAAGAGACAAGCTCACATGCTAATCATTTATTGTGTTTGATGGTAAAAACAAGTGGAAAGTAATGGCAATACTGTCCTTTGTTTCTTTAAGATTTGGATTTTATTTATTTTGCTTTAAATTTATAATGTATGATATTCCACCATGTTTCCCTCATTTTCTGTCATCATTTACTAAGTCGGGAGAAAAATTCCACTCTTTTAACAACTCTGTGAAGCTGACCAATTTTTATTTGTTAAAAATACATAGTGCAACTTATCATATAATTCTGGAAGCCTGGTTTTTCCCATGCATTCCAATGGTGATCTCCATTTCCTCTGCTCTAATCAACACCATCAGCACAGGAAAAAAAATCTGCTTCCTATTTGATTTTAAAGTCTCCTACTTTTTTATATATCTTAGACACTTTGAAAAAGTTTTTAAATGCCTAGCCATCAGAAAACCCCATTGGTTTGGTGGATGATCCTTTTCTCAGAAATAGTTCCATTACCTTCAGTTTTGCTCTGAGAGAGGGATAAGGGTGATGGGGGGGAAGGCTGTTCCTCAAGAAAGAGTGGGATTGGATCCAAGAATAAAGGTTGCTCATCTGGTGCAGCATGTCAGGATTAAAACATCCCTGTCTGTTTCAGACAGGTTTTAGAGTATCTTTCCAGTTTCTCTCAATAAGCAGCCTTCTCAGCATTTATTTTCTTGAGACTGAATCTCTGGACCTGGCATCCTGAATCTGAGTCCTTTTCATCCGGGGAGGTGATCCTCTAAAGCATCTGACCCCAAGGGCCTGATTAAAGGGTGACTGGCAACTCTCATGAACTGTGGCTTTTTACAGGCTGAGTACAAATAATTAGGGTGATATTCCACTAGAAATACATGCATAAATAGAGATTACTCATGTGAGTAGCGTGAACTTGTCTTTCCTTATTTTTTTGTCATGAAGTGTGCTTGATCTTATTCAATTGCTTAGTGTACTGCGGTAGAATTGAAATAGAATAACGTTGTATTGCAGAACTGTAGCGAGTTATTGTGGTCACGGTCTCTCCTCTGACTATCTGCAAATTTGCATTTTACTAACAGGAGAAGTATATGCTAGACTGAAACAAGGAGGCTTTCTTTCTTTCTTTCTTTCTTTCTTTCTTTCTTTCTTCCTTTCTTTCTTTCTTCCTTTCTTCCTTTCTTCCTTTCTTCCGTTCTTTTTTTTCTCTCTCTCTCTTTTTCTCTCTTTCTTTCTTTTTCTTTTTCTTTTCTTTTCCTTCCTTCCTTCCTTCCTTCCTTCCTTCCTTCCTTCCTTCCTTCCTTTTTATTTTTTTTAAGTAAGACAGAAATGGCAAAAATTATTCTCTAAAGTTTTGTTGCAAAATATCTCTCCTTTTCAGGGAAATATATTTTCTAGATGGATTGCCACCTGCAGAGTATACTATACATCTTTGTTAAATTATTTTCTGTCTCTGCAGAAATAGCAGTTTAGTTTTGTAGTATTTTTTAAACAAAATGACTGAGCATTTAGCACAATTATGTTCAGCACTATAATCTTTTTTTTTCTTCTTTTGTTGAGCCATCCTTTAACAGGGAATAAAAAATGAGACACACTGTAAGCTATTTTGCATAAATGAATAATTATGATTGCCACATATTGCCAATTGTAATTAGAGATAATAATGCTAGGGTTTTGGAGCTTTTACTCATGCATTGCTTTTCCAAGCAAAACAGAACTTTTGTTACATTCATCCAGTTAAGTGAACAGATTGGGTTTTCTACACACACACACACACACACACACTTGTGTGTGCTTTTCCACTGTATTTTTTAAAAATGATAGCTTTAATTAGTTGAAGGTAAATAAGTAAATAAATGACACACTATAAATAGTAGGCTCTCAGCAAAATTAGAGGCACATTAAAGATAACACACTTTTGGGACTTGCAGATCAGTTAGCAAGTCGTCTGAGCATAGAGGGAAATTGGCAGCTGCTTACAGTTAGCAACCAAAAATGCTGTAGGTAGTGTGTGCATGTGCAGATCATTTAAGGGCTCAGTTTCCCTTATTTACATTCCATCACCTCTGGGATTTGAGAAAGGGTTGTTGGGTCTTTTTTTTGTTTGGGTTTTTTTTTGTTGTTGTTTTGTGTGTGAGTGTGTGTGTGGAGAGGGACTTGATTCCTGAAAACTGCTGAGTTTGGAAACAGCGTGAGGCATACCTGCTCTCAGAGAAAGTTGCTCACTGCTGCTGTGGTAAAACCTTCACTTTAAGCAGTTCTCAGGTACTGAGCATCCACATGGACATTGAGAACTTGGCGTGGTGCTAGACTAAAAAACAACGCTGTTTAATCAGGTGTGGAGTACTGGCTTATTACTTTTGCAGCAGCTTTGTTTTACTTGGACTGCAAAGCCTTGTAAGAATTCAAAGCCATTGCAATATTGCTGAAGAAGCTTTCTGAGATGTGTAACTAACCATAATGCTGTATCTCCAGGGTACTGAATGAATGCGGCAAACGAACTGTACTTTGCAACTGCCTCATTTTCCTAGGAAAAATGGACCAACTTCGGGAATTGTTGTTCAGCTCCCAGTCTCAGTGGGAGTTCTGTCTGAGCACAGACAGACTAGAGCCTAAACAATGAGCATTAAATTTGGCCCCTTCATCTCAGGATCTCACAATTCTTTTGGAAATGTTAACAAATTAAGATTCACATCCCCCACCCTGTAAAATAACCCTGTTCCTCTTTCACAGATGGGTAAAGAGGATCATGAATCAGGGACAACAACAAGAGCTACGGATCAGAAATCTGACTCTAGAGTAGGCTGCTTCATTGTCATTGTTCATTATTTTCCATAGCCCTGTTGATCCCCAGTCTCTCATTATCCTTCTCAAGAGTTTTCACAACTGGAGTTGAGGGCGTTTGGACATGATTTTCCACATGGATTATTTGTAGCATTTTCCTCATTCTGCATATCCTGACTTGACTTTGTCACTTAAACCCTATTTGGAAGGGTGCTGCAGCCATTTCAGGTTACAAATCCCGCTGTTTTGCCTACCACAGAATGACTTAAATGTGAACATAATCTCTGTTCCTTGCCCTGCAGAAGCTTTCATGTGGCAGCACATCTCACAATTAGGCCACACCTAGCTGAAATCTCCCAAAGGAGTGCTCTAGAAACTATTATCCTCTTTAGGGATTGGTAACCTGGCATAGATAAAAATAGGGGGAAAAGGAGACCCAATACTCTCTTAAAATACATTTTTTTAATGGATTTTGAAAATTATTTGACTATTGCTGCTTTCCTTCTTGGACAAGGGATGTATTCTCTCCAAGTAGTTTTTGCTTATCCAATAGGTTAATTTTCCTTCCCTTAGAGCAGAATCTATATGATATCTTTGTATCTTAGACAGAATTTTAACAGAGTTTTACAGGTTTATGTGTTACCACCTCATCATTCAAGATCTCTTAGCAAGGTTGCTGTAACAGAATACAGTTTTTGCAAAGAGAAGTATTGGAAAAATATTTTCTGTATTTAACTTGCTTTAATATAGTGTGTTGACTACTCACACGAATTTCTAGTTGCTCTTTCTATTTTCCTCATATCTGCTGTTCTCTATTCCCTACTTCCTTATCCTCTTCTTCTTCTTCCCCGGGCACACACTTCCTGAAACCTCGTTCCCTTCTTTTTCTCTTAGCTGAATATTCCGTATCATTCCTTTCTTTTGCGTACTCCTTCATAAGCAAATTCACAAATGGTCATCTTCTTTCACTTGATCCTTTCTCTGCAGTGACCTTCTTGAGGTTGTAAGTTTGCTGATTTTCTCAGTGTAACAACTCAAAGACGTGTTTATTCTCTATTTGAAAAGCTGTTAACTGTTGTCTAGGCTTTTATCATGTGGTGGTTCGGCATTTTCTTCTCTCTTTTTTGGTTTCTCTACACAAATACTGTTCTTTGCTGTTACTGGTAATGCTACAAATATGATTTTTCGATCCCTTTAATTAAACTATGGCACCCCTTCCATTTGTGTTGCTTGGACAGGTATTTTGGCTTTTAAGGTATTTTAGTTTATGTTCCACTACTTTTAGGTTAATTTTCAAACTATTCCTATGATCTCTTTTATTCTGCCCTTCATTTACAGGAGAAATTAAACGGAAACATTCAAGGCCACTCCATTGCCTACATTTCAAAGCCTCCTTTAAAATTCTCCTTGCCTTCCTACATTCCTCCAAATGTCATACACTTAAGTCTATTGTCCACTGCTTATCCTTCTTATCAATATTTTCTCCATGTTTCTTTTTACTCCCTGGATCTCCATTTGTTCAGCATGAATACCTTTCTTCATATTGCAATTGGAATCTCTTGCAGCTCTAATCATCGTATTAATCTTTGTGTGATGCTGATTGCCGTGGAAATCTCAGTCTAGGACTGGCCATCTTAAGGATTGTGGAAACACAAGTAAAAAGTTAATGCCACTTCAGTCTGTTGTCCTGTGTTACACTTCTTGTCTGGAATCAAACACCTGCAAATGCATCTATCCTGCAACCTCATTATAGACTTTGCTCAACAGCACTTTACTTCTCACGTGTAGTGTGATAAAATCCTGCAAAGTTGTCCAAGTAAAGTCCAGTCTTAACTACTCAAGAAAACACTTTATTTTTCTTATATTATTACGTGCAAAGATCCCTGGCTAAAGATTCTTAATGAGCCTGAGGACTAGATGGTGCAAGTCACAGGGATTGCTGGTTCCTTTCACACGTTTTAGGCCACTCTGTGCTGCCAAGTTCACATGTATTCAAGCTGAGCACACAGGCTCAGTTAAATTAATTCTCTTCAGTATAAAATCAAGGCCAAAGACATGGAAGTACAGGCAAAAAGGAGGAGAATGGGTCTAACAGGGTATTTGCTAGTGCCAATTATTTTAGGGAATTTTTTTAAAATGAAAACTGAATAAGGAATCACACAAGATTACAATGATGCTGAGAGAAGGGGCAGTTTAATCTTTCAGTTTGTTGGATGAATGGAGGAAAGGGGGTGAAATAATTTTACAGTATCACAANGAAGTACAGGCAAAAAGGAGGAGAATGGGTCTAACAGGGTATTTGCTAGTGCCAATTATTTTAGGGAATTTTTTTAAAATGAAAACTGAATAAGGAATCACACCAGATTACAATGATGCTGAGAGAAGGGGCAGTTTAATCTTTCAGTTTGTTGGATGAATGGAGGAAAGGGGGTGAAATAATTTTACAGTATCACAAAACATGCTGAGCTGGAATTTTTCTGCTGACACCCACCTCGGAGCCAGGCATTGAGCTGATGGATCTGCCTATTCCTATCAATATTATTCCTTGTTACCAGAAGAAATCACTATCTGTGCTCCTGATCCCTCTGCCAATCATTCCAGGGCCTTGAAGTGCCTTTTGATTGCCCTCAGACTTCTCTTTGTTATTTTGTCAGTGCCAGTTTGAACAAACTGTAGTGGATAGCAATCAGAGGACCTCACTAGACGGGAGAGTTTTCCAGTAATGTCCCTTATCTCCCCTGGGAGACAGCAGACTTCCCTGCAAGCTGGGTCTGGTCTGCACATCGGGCCCTCTGCTCCCCTTAGACAGGAGTCTCCTATTACAACTCTCCTTCTTTTCCTCTTAACAGAGCAGGTCATGATGAGGGGTACAGGTAGCGCTGTTTTAGGACACCCCGCTATCCCTGTAGGACCTTTGCCCACCTCATCAGTTGTCTGGCCTTCTGATTCCAGAGCCTTATACTTGCCACAGAAGGTACTATTCCTACTTGGCAGATTCTGAGGAGGAGGAACCTTCCTCCTGGCGCATGCTATGACCTGCTTCCAGGTCCATCTTCATCGGACCCTTGACTAGTTCCCCTGCAGGGTTCTGAGTTCACCTGCTTCTCTGCCACAGTAGAGGTTCCCAGCTCCCAAGAGTCTTGAGACTGCAGCATCTCCAAAAGTAACTGGTCGATATCTTGCTCATTTGTTTGAATACCACACAGCCTGTTCATTTCCACCTGTAGCACCTTCACAGCTCCTCAACCACTGCACAGCTTCTGCAAAAGAACTGTTTGTTGACCCAACCTTGCTAAGAGGCATCAGGCACTCCTGGCAACCTGTGGCCTGGAGAGCTACACCTCCCATCAGCAGGTCTGTCTGTCTGTCTGTCTGGAGGTCTCTGACATGGCAGTGACCCTCACACCTACAGGAGATTACGGTGTGTCAGCACCATAACTGAGGAAGATTAAAGTAGTATGCTAAGACTGGGGATAAAAGGATCTCTTTGCTCTTCCTTATCATTTATCATTTTCCTCACCCAAACAAAAAAGGCTCATTTTAGTTAAAGAACATCTTTCAGAAACAAACAAACTTACAAAAAACCCCACCCAAACAGAAAAATCAGAGATTACCTTGGTTAGAGCACGGTGCTGATAACCCCAAGGTTGCAGGTTCAATACCCATATGGGCCATTCACTTAAGAGCTGGACTTGATGATCCTTGTGGGTCCCTTCCAACTCCAAATATTCTGTGATGCTGTGAAATGACGAATCACAGAATCACAGGGGTTAGAAGGGACCTCTGAAGGTCATCTGGTCCAGCCCCTCTGCCTAAACAAGGTCCTTTAGAACAAGCTGCCCAGGACCATTTGTAGACAGCTTTTGAAAGTTTCCAAGAGTGGAGAATCCTCCACTGCTCTGGGCAACCTGTGCCAGTGCTCAGTCATCCTCATGTTTNATTGCTGGTTCCTTTCACACGTTTTAGGCCACTCTGTGCTGCCAAGTTCACACGTATTCAAGCTGAGCACACAGGCTCAGTTAAATTAATTCTCTTCAGTATAAAATCAAGGCCAAAGACATGGAAGTACAGGCAAAAAGGAGGAGAATGGGTCTAACAGGGTATTTGCTAGTGCCAATTATTTTAGGGAATTTTTTTAAAATGAAAACTGAATAAGGAATCACACCAGATTACAATGATGCTGAGAGAAGGGGCAGTTTAATCTTTCAGTTTGTTGGATGAATGGAGGAAAGGGGGTGAAATAATTTTACAGTATCACAGAACATGCTGAGCTGGAATTTTTCTGCTGACACCCACCGCGGAAGCAGGCATTGAGCTGATGGATCTGCCTATTCCTATCAACATTATTCCTTGTTACCAGAAGAAATCACTATCTGTGCTCCTGATCCCTCTGCCAATCATTCCAGGGCCTTGAAGTGCCTTTTGATTGCCGTCAGCCTTCTCTTTGTTATTGTGTCAGTGCCAGTTTGAACAAACTGTAGTGGATAGCAGTCAGAGGACCTCACTAGACGGGAGAGTTTTCCAGTGATGTCCCTTATCTCCCCTATCGGGCCCTCTGCTCCCCTGCTCCTGATCCCTCTGCCAATCATTCCAGGGCCTTGAAGTGCCTTTTGATTGCCGTCAGCCTTCTCTTTGTTATTGTGTCAGTGCCAGTTTGAACAAACTGTAGTGGATAGCAGTCAGAGGACCTCACTAGACGGGAGAGTTTTCCAGTGATGTCCCTTATCTCCCCTATCGGGCCCTCTGCTCCCCTGCTCCTGATCCCTCTGCCAATCATTCCAGGGCCTTGAAGTGCCTTTTGATTGCCGTCAGCCTTCTCTTTGTTATTGTGTCAGTGCCAGTTTGAACAAACTGTAGTGGATAGCAGTCAGAGGACCTCACTAGACGGGAGAGTTTTCCAGTGATGTCCCTTATCTCCCCTATCGGGCCCTCTGCTCCCCTGCTCCTGATCCCTCTGCCAATCATTCCAGGGCCTTGAAGTGCCTTTTGATTGCCGTCAGCCTTCTCTTTGTTATTGTGTCAGTGCCAGTTTGAACAAACTGTAGTGGATAGCAGTCAGAGGACCTCACTAGACGGGAGAGTTTTCCAGTGATGTCCCTTATCTCCCCTATCGGGCCCTCTGCTCCCCTGCTCCTGATCCCTCTGCCAATCATTCCAGGGCCTTGAAGTGCCTTTTGATTGCCGTCAGCCTTCTCTTTGTTATTGTGTCAGTGCCAGTTTGAACAAACTGTAGTGGATAGCAGTCAGAGGACCTCACTAGACGGGAGAGTTTTCCAGTGATGTCCCTTATCTCCCCTATCGGGCCCTCTGCTCCCCTGCTCCTGATCCCTCTGCCAATCATTCCAGGGCCTTGAAGTGCCTTTTGATTGCCGTCAGCCTTCTCTTTGTTATTGTGTCAGTGCCAGTTTGAACAAACTGTAGTGGATAGCAGTCAGAGGACCTCACTAGACGGGAGAGTTTTCCAGTGATGTCCCTTATCTCCCCTATCGGGCCCTCTGCTCCCCTGCTCCTGATCCCTCTGCCAATCATTCCAGGGCCTTGAAGTGCCTTTTGATTGCCGTCAGCCTTCTCTTTGTTATTGTGTCAGTGCCAGTTTGAACAAACTGTAGTGGATAGCAGTCAGAGGACCTCACTAGACGGGAGAGTTTTCCAGTGATGTCCCTTATCTCCCCTATCGGGCCCTCTGCTCCCCTGCTCCTGATCCCTCTGCCAATCATTCCAGGGCCTTGAAGTGCCTTTTGATTGCCGTCAGCCTTCTCTTTGTTATTGTGTCAGTGCCAGTTTGAACAAACTGTAGTGGATAGCAGTCAGAGGACCTCACTAGACGGGAGAGTTTTCCAGTGATGTCCCTTATCTCCCCTATCGGGCCCTCTGCTCCCCTGCTCCTGATCCCTCTGCCAATCATTCCAGGGCCTTGAAGTGCCTTTTGATTGCCGTCAGCCTTCTCTTTGTTATTGTGTCAGTGCCAGTTTGAACAAACTGTAGTGGATAGCAGTCAGAGGACCTCACTAGACGGGAGAGTTTTCCAGTGATGTCCCTTATCTCCCCTATCGGGCCCTCTGCTCCCCTGCTCCTGATCCCTCTGCCAATCATTCCAGGGCCTTGAAGTGCCTTTTGATTGCCCTCAGACTTCTCCGCAATCAGAGGACCTCACTAGACCATTGAGCTGATGGATCTGCCTATTCCTATCAATATTATTCCTTGTTACCAGAAGAAATCACTATCTGTGCTCCTGATCCCTCTGCCAATCATTCCAGGGCCTTGAAGTGCCTTTTGATTGCCCTCAGACTTCTCTTTGTTATTTTGTCAGTGCCAGTTTGAACAAACTGTAGTGGATAGCAATCAGAGGACCTCACTAGACGGGAGAGTTTTCCAGTGATGTCCCTTATCTCCCCTGGGAGACAGCAGACTTCCCTGCAAGCTGGGTCTGGTCTGCACATCGGGCCCTCTGCTCCCCTTAGACAGGAGTCTCCTATTACAACTCTCCTTCTTTTCCTCTTAACAGAGCAGGTCATGATGAGGGGTACAGGTAGCGCTGTTTTAGGACACCCTGCTATCCCTGTAGGACCTTTGCCCACCTCATCAGTTGTCTGGCCTTCTGATTCCAGAGCCTTTTACTTGCCACAGAAGGTACCATTCCTACTTGGCAGATTCTGAGGAGGAGGAACCTTCCTCCTGGCGCATGCTGTGACTTGCTTCCAGGTCCATCTTCATCGGACCCTTGACTAGTTCCCCTGCAGGGGTCTGAGTTCACCTGCTTCTCTGCCACAGTAGAGGTTCCCAGCTCCCAAGAGTCTTGAGACTGCAGCATCTCCAAAAGTAACTGGTCGATATCTTGCTCATTTGTTTGAATACCACACAGCCTGTTCATTTCCACCTGTAGCACCTTCACAGCTCCTCAACCACTGCACAGCTTCTGCAAAAGAACTGTTTGTTGACCCAACCTTGCTAAGAGGCATCAGGCACTCCTGGCAACCTGTGGCCTGGAGAGCTACACCTCCCATCAGCAGGTCTGTCTGTCTGTCTGTCTGGAGGTCTCTGACATGGCAGTGACCCTCACACCTACAGGAGATTACGGTGTGTCAGCACCATAACTGAGGAAGATTAAAGTAGTATGCTAAGACTGGGGATAAAAGGATCTCTTTGCTCTTCCTTATCATTTATCATTTTCCTCACCCAAACAAAAAAGGCTCATTTTAGTTAAAGAACATCTTTCAGAAACAAACAAACTTACAAAAAACCCCACCCAAACAGAAAAATCAGAGATTACCTTGGTTAGAGCACGGTGCTGATAACCCCAAGGTTGCAGGTTCAATACCCATATGGGCCATTCACTTAAGAGCTGGACTTGATGATCCTTGTGGGTCCCTTCCAACTCCAAATATTCTGTGATGCTGTGAAATGACGAATCACAGAATCACAGGGGTTAGAAGGGACCTCTGAAGGTCATCTGGTCCAGCCCCTCTGCCTAAACAAGGTCCTTTAGAACAAGCTGCCCAGGACCATTTGTAGACAGCTTTTGAAAGTTTCCAAGAGTGGAGAATCCTCCACTGCTCTGGGCAACCTGTGCCAGTGCTCAGTCATCCTCATGTTT